>OX419346.1:5778494-5825994 GCA_948470475.1 Galaxea fascicularis
CCGCCGTTACACGTTGAAACTTTTAGCTGAAACTTGTGTGCAACGGCGCTGGGAATAAGTTTCGGCAGGCGTTGCTCCGTGTAACATTAAAGATCAAAACTTGTTCGGGAATGTTGAAACTGGTCTCGAAATGTTGTTGTCCCGGTTTCTGATTGGCTTACGCAGCGTAGCGTAACAAGATCGCGCGACACCAGTTTCACGAAGTGGTATTACATGGTGAAACTTTTGTTTATATCACCACTGCCATCGTTGCCACCATTGCAGTAGTAGAAAGCGGTTCTACTTTTCGTGAAACTTGTCTCGCAACGGAAGTTGGAAAACGTTTCATGAAACCCGCTGAAACTAGTTTCGCACCGCCGTTGCACATAACTTTCATCTAAAAGTTTCAATGTGTAACAACGGCTAGAAGTCTCGACCTTCTCAAACTTCGATGTAAACAAAACATGCAGCCTGCGACGCAAAGCTCTGAAAAACAGTCCAGCCGGGGTCATGTGTGGGAACCTTGCAAGTATTGGTATTAATTGAAGCTCTGGACAACATGAAACGGGTATCGTTGCGTTAAAATAAACAGGAACAGGGCTTAGAGCGAGAAATACAACCTGAATCAATCGTAAACAGCTCTGGAACTAACACAGACCAAGCCAATAGTTAACCTGCAGGTGGGGAGAGGTGGGGAAGAGAGGTGAGCGCCAACGTTAGACGACGGGGAAGGGGAATAAAGAAGTTAGCGATCGGTTGTCATTCAAAAACAGTATGACGGCCTGAAGTACTACGTGGTGCATTTTTATTTTGAAATTTTCTACACAAAGATAGATCACTCTTACCGACAACAGCAAGACTGCAGGGATTTCCAGGTTCCCTTTCAACAGAGTGTTTACTCTCTGAACGGCGTCTAACGACAATGGAGTCAACACATATAGAACTCTCTTCACAGGATCAATATTTCTAATTATTCCTGAAACAAAGAAACAGCAAATAAAGATGGGTAAAAAAGGCCTCTACTCAGGTTTCCAGAACGTCACGAAGAGATGTTGCGTGACCTGGAAGGTGCGTGAACAGAACATGAATAAAATAAATAAATAAATACAAGAAACCTTTGTGGATGATGTGAATGAAATCAAATGAAGAATGACCCTTGCAGTTAATTGCGTAAAGAAGCCTGAAAAAAATTCAGTACTTCAACGGGGCTTGAACCTCGAAAGATAACGGATCACGGATTCAAACCCGTCTTCAACATTCGAGTTCGAATTAACGGGCTTCAGCTGTATTTATTTGTGATTCAAACGGCAACAAACTTTCTATTAATTTATTATATGGCAGGTGCTTGAATCCGATATAACGCGCGCTCTGATCGGTTAAGTGCAAGATCGCTATTCTCCCGAAATGCGCACGGGCCGCTTATCAATAACGCAAAAACAAAACAATATTTAGCTGGTTTTCTAAAACCATATAATAAACAACTCATAAATCTCGAACTTTCGGTCTAACCTGGAAAATCTCAAACCTTGGCCTTGTTGTATTGAATAAAGGGGGTAGTTTCTAAAGAATCTGTGGTGCTGCGTCTTGCTGTATTGACCTCCTTATTGCTCGGTCGGTCAATACGGCAAGGTCTCAGTTGAGATTTACTCGTTAAGACCGCACTCTTAGAGGATAAGTAGTTATACATACCTAATCCGATGCATTCAGTGATGGGGTTGCTCACGAGATAACAAGGCGAGCCATCAGTGTCTTCTCGGCGATGCAACTGAATAAATAGGACACAAACAAATGAATTTCTTCTATTAAAATAGAAAACGAACATTAGGGATAACTGCGTATCTTTCAAAAAGCCCCGTTGAAGTCCTGAATTTTTTTCAGGCTTCTTTACGCAATTGCAAAAATTGCGATCACAACTGCGACGATCATTCTTCATTTGATTTCATATCCGCAGTTCACATATGTTTTCTTTCATATGCATCATCCAAAAATAATACACTTAACTTTGAACAGAAACATCACTGACACATCGTTCCATATAATTCAAATCTCGTTAAAATTGTTGTGCTTAGGTTTCTGAATTCTAAGAATTTGCTTTTTTCGTTTAAAAACAGTCTGACAACAGATGGTATGTATACCCGTAGAGAGGCAACATCCCTTACTGGGTCAACACTTTCACACTTGTACTTTTAATGAGCTCTATCCGAATGTGACTTAAAAAAAGCCTAAAAAAAGCTACCATAAAGTTTCCAAAGTAACGGCTGATCGAAAGGAACGTTGATTTCGAGACCTTTGTGATAATTCCCGAAAGTAACGGCCCTCTTTGTGCTTCCTCAAGGTACCGATCCACGATGTCTTCGCCAAGAAAGAACTGGTAAAGCTTAAGAAATTATTAAAAGATAAAATGTCTTCCTCAAGCGCCATCCACAAGGATAGCTTTTATACAAAGAATCAAAGAGCAAATAGGTTGCGCTTAACAAATGTTTTTTCCTTCAGTTATTCGATTCTTTTAGCTTCCAGAAAGAATCAGCCACTTACAAATTGTGGCTCCCTAGGCCTGCTATCTCTGAAAGTAACGGGTCCGCTTTCTTCGCCACTCTACGGTATTCACTGCACAAGGCTTTTCACTGATAACGTGATTTCATTATATCTCTCAGTTAATACGCACGCTGTAATTGGTTAATTTTGCGCGCCGTATTCTGCCTTACGGCCCGCTAAAAATTTCAGAGTTTCCTTTCCCGCGCGCCCGATTAACCTCAGGGATATAAGAAATATCTTACTAACCTCGTTTTCTTGGTCCGTACTGTAAGTTACGGATCCTCGTTTTTTCCCATTGATTTATGGCCCAAGCGCGAAGCGCGCGGGCCATAATTCAACGGGAAAAAATCCGGGCCGTAACTTACAGTACGGACCTCGAACTCGGTTAGTAAGAGGTATGGATGTACTTTATGCAAGTGGTGACTGACTTTTATAAGAAAGGACAGTAAATCAGGTTTCACTTTGACAATGACTATCTTGAAAATGACCCGTTATTTCAAAGGAAATAAAATTTGCGATTTCTTTTATTCTTCAAGCAAGTCTCCTTAACTTGGGATTGAAATGAGGTGGGGGAGGGGGTGGGGGAGTAGATAAACTGTAAGACCAGCTACATGGAAACGAAAGAAAACTTTGCAGGTTATGAAAGCGGTTACCGTTCTCACCTGATCCAAACTGCTCTCCGCAAGTCCTACAACACTGGCATTAACGGAATACAGGATCTGATTCCAAGGAAGCTAAAGCAAGTAAAACAAAGGAATAAAGACATTACTAATGCCACGACCGATATTGGACGAAGACACACAATTCCTCAGCACAGAGAATGAGAATGATCGTGAACAAGAATCGGTACAACAGTTCCATCTAGTTATAGTATGGAATTACGTACAACCGAACGATATTTTCCTGGGGTGCTGTGTAATGTGTTTTAGTATATACCACACAGGTGAATAGTGCTTTTCACGCGTTCTGATTAATTAACTTGGTGGTGCTTAGCCTTCGAGTAGCCGAAGAGAAACAAAATGGTTTCCCGATTTGGTAAAACATAACTGTTAATCAGACATGGTTTGATGCTACTCTGGTTTGAAAATTGATGAATGTAACTTAAAAGGTTACAATTCACGACCCAACGTTTCGACACTCCTGTCTAGTGTCTTCATCAGGGGGGATCTAGTGTTGCAAAAAGGACCCTTTTATACGCTTACTAATTAACGACCTTTTGTTTTGATGAGGTGTAAATAGGTGTCAGGTAAAAGGCCGCCATCGTCACGGTTTAAAGGAGCGTGGGCGGCGTCAACAAATCACAAGGGTCAACAAAACACAAGGGCCGTGCTATGCTTGGGGAATAGCGGCGCAAAGTCTTGACAGCGAGACAGGGCAAATAGATAACGATGCAAAGCCGACAGCAGAGCCGATATTCTCCCAGTGTAAGCTTGGTCATGAAGAAATATATTACACGACTGAAAAAGCTTGAGGCGCCATTTATAAAAAAAACATGTGCGAAACACAAAGGGCATAATAAAGGCCTGATTCTGATTGAGAACCTACCATGGATTTCGGTCGGAAAAAACTGTACCTTCGTTCTACAAATTAATAAAACTTCGCTACGCTTTTCACAATAAAGACCTGATTCTGATTGAGAACCTACCATGGATTTCGGTCGGAAAAAACTGTACCTTCGTTCTACAAATTAACAAAACTTTGCTACGCTTTACACAATAAACACCTGATTCTGATTGAGAACCTACCATGGATTTCGGTCGGAAAAAACTGTACCTTCGTTCTACAAATTAACAAAACTTCGCTACGCTTTTCACAATAAACACCTGATTCTGACTGAGAACCTACCATGAATTTCGTTTGGAAAAAACTCTACCTTCGTTCTACAAATCAAAAGAACGTCGCTACGCTTTTCATTCCATCGCTCTTTGTATACTGAGGGTGTATGACCTGAGTTAGGGCCCGTACACATATTATTTTGTGGAGTGTAAGATCAATATACTTTTTTTCTGTTTGGCTGGTTACCTCTGTGTGCATAACATGAAGTGCCACTTGACTCCATGGGATATCATAAGGAACAGCAGAGAGTATAGAGGTCATTGGACGGGAATAGCGACCTTCATTTGGACTGCAAAGTCCGGTGTCTGGTTTTGTTTTACTGAAATATGCTAGTAATGCCAATGTTCTGTGATCGGACGCACTAAACTTCGATCTGAAAAAATGAAATTTAAATAAATTAGATGGGAAAGGACTCAAAAACTGTAGACAAATTACTGGGACACATTCTGAGTATTACAGAACAAAGAATGCAGTTAAATATGTACATTGTATCAATTGTCCGACGATGAAAAATATCCAAATGGCCAATGTAAACGCATGTGATTCTATTTAATATTTTGGTATACGGGCAGAGGTAACCTGATTTTGGAATGTCAGAAATATATCCAAAAAAGATGGATACTTACCAGACTCAAAAGATTAAGTCAAGTTTTGTACAAGCAAATACACAGATGCTTGCAGTTTCTGCCGTGCATCTGTGTTCGGACGTTTCCGTGCCAATTACAATCACCAAATGTCCCCATCAAAAAAGGATCCCAAAAGACAGAGAAACCGACCGTTTTACACACAAAAGTGTCCTGGTCGAAGCCTTTTTCTTAACCAGTAAAATCTCAGAAGGCAGAAACTTCTGAAACTATTCCGACCCACACAAAAGCGAAGAGCACTTTCCACTTCTCGGTATTTTCGTAGTTCGTGTTACTCCAAGCAATCGCTTGAGCGGCCAGTCGCCTTTTCAGGCTATCAGCTATTTTCATAATTCATTATTGGTGAATTTAGAAACCAGGACATCACCCTGCTTACACGGCCGTGTCTCCTCTGGGCTCCTCTGTGTCAATTTGAAGAACGACAGGACCCAAGAAAATTCTCGACGTTCTTTCTTGTTCATTTTGTTGATCGCTCTCTGGAGAAGGAACACCGTCTCTGAAATTCAAACAGAACATTGAACACAAAATGTTATTTGACGCCAAATCCCTAGAATTGAAGAGTAACTTATGCAACCAATATCTCCCACCATTCAACTACCCAAACCATCACTATACACAGAGGCTACGTCACAACACCGGGAATTATGTCCCCTACTCTTTGCGAACACTGTCTGGGTTTATTGACGTCCCACAGAGTTCTTATGATCAAGGGTTGAAAAGAGAAGACCTACGGTTTATCAACTTTATTCGAGAAGACCAGAAAGTCTAGCCATTTGTAGATGTCGTTACAAAGGCAGCACTTCCCCACAGTTATTCAAGGACCCTGAGTGTTGGTCGGGCCAGGGTTCACAGTAGTACAGCGCTCCACCAACTGACCCAACCGGGGTGGTGTGTGCTGCTTTATGGCAGATGAGAAGAAACGAGGAACGCTCATAATGTTAAATACAAAATAGGGTTTACAGGTATACTCCTCTGCTGTCACGAAGCCCTTTGGAACCTCTACTTCATTCGCCCCATATGGCACCAAGCTCTATTGTTTCAGGAATACGGTCCATTGTGTTTTTCTTTTGTTTACAGTGTGTTTATTGTTTTCTCGACCAATCCTGTGAGACGTTCCGAGAGCTTCGTGGCGGCCCATACATTCGCCCTTACTGGACAAGATTAAGCCAGCAAAGCTGTACTTTTGAAAGTTTCGCATAGATTTGCTTTAAACTCGATGAAATACACTCCCAACAAAGCCTGCCATAGCAAACACTTCTTTGTAAAAGTCGTAAAATCATTTTGACGAATCTGTTAATTTTGTGGACTCGATTTATCATTGTAGTCGCTCGCTGATCACAAATTATGGAAATGAATTGGAAGGCTACCCATTCCTATATTGACCTGTGGTTGCTGGCAAGGGTTTGTTCGTCGTCAATAGCGAATGTCCAACCAGGCGTCTCCAACAAGAAATCAGACGTTATTTTGGGTAAATTTTTGTTGGCGTGCTCTTTGGCGGCGTAGTTGAACTGTATGATGTGCGTTGGCTGTACTAAGCGAATCACGTCAATCATTAAGGGTACGCCCATGCCTGGGATAAAAGGAAAAACGAGCAACTGTTAGTAACAGATGACATGACTAAACAAATGCATGGCTGTTCTGTACTTGGAACATCCTATCAGACTCTGCTGTAGACAGAGTCCTGGGCACGGTTGTTCTAAAGCCGATTAACTTAATCCAGGATTAGCGTGAACGTTGGTTTCAGATTTTTGAAAGTTTCTTTTGCTGCTTTTTGAGTGAGTGAGTATATTCTCCATAAAGGTGTCACATCCCACTTGCCTCTCACCCATCCCTGCGTGTTAACCACCAGTGGAATCCTGTTCTTATAGTTGTCAGCATAGGCCTGATAAACGTACTGAACACACTGAATGTAAAACTCAGGTTTATCCTTAGGAGACACATCACCGAAAAACACAGATCTGAAAAACGAAACAAAGCGATTATGAACAAAAGAAAAATTCCTTTGTACGTGGAACAAATATCAGTTAAAAAAACGTCCAAGTGCATGTTCTTCTTTCATTTGAGGGGCGGGCAAAATACCAAACCATTATAAAATAAAGTTACCAGCAACATGTTCCTTACAATGCTAGACTTCTCAAAAACTATGCGAGACAGAGCGTTTTCTATTCGATGATTATTATTCCAGATCTAGCTGCTAGAGTTGTGGCATTTTTTAATTAATGCGTCCACTATCACAACTTTAAAACTGAGTGAAAACATGTACAGGTACTTCTTAAAAGAAACTCCATCATAGGTGATTTCCACATTGCGCAATTTGCATGCAATTGTTTACTTGGTGGCTATGGGGCAATCAAATTATCATTACAGTTAGCTTTGTTGCGGGAACTTCTCGGGCATTTTGATAAAGGTATTTTGATGTGTGGATTGAAGTCCATATTTCTTTGATCTGATTCTTTAGTTGTGACTGAGGCAACTAGGCAGCTGTCAAAACACTAAGAAAGTTGTAAAGAAATCAACAAAGCTACAATGCGCTGCACGTAGCGACATTAGTAACAGTGCTGGGGCATTGTATCATCTACTCAATAGTGATTCTATCTGCCTGAGCCCACTTATCTTCCGATTGGTAAGATTTACCTTTCTGGTTGCTGAGGATGGGTGAAAGGCGGACCTGAATTAGAACCAAAAACGTTACCACATTATTGAACAAATCATCTTTACAAATGACAAAAACACTTTAACGTAAAGTTTAATTAAACACCAAGTTCTAAGATCAAGATCATGAGAAAAGAAAGGGGGTGGGCAAAAGATGGTAAAACAAACACATTGGAATGGAGAAAGTTGCCTGGCTTTTCAATGACCAAAGACCAATTTTCACTGACCATTTAAGGCAAATCCTTAACAATAAAACCAGCAAATGAAGCCACAGAAATCAATTCTCTGCAAGGTTTTTCTTCCAAACGAAAACACCTTTACCGCTGAGTAATTTCCTTCCTAAACCTAATCGTCAGCTAAAAGTAAAATTTCCTGACTTTTCACTGACTTTCAGGCAGAATTTAGAAATTCCCTGACTTGATAAACAATTCCCTGACTTTTCCCTGACCGTGAAAACAGTTTTTTTTTCCTGATTTTTTACTGGCCGTGGAAACCCTGTTAGCATAGGAATTTTGTAACAATCCACGGCTGAAGAGGCCTGTTTTTACGATATTGAGATAATTTCGAAATCTGAGCTGCAATCCTCCGTCAATCCTCTGGAGCCAATGGAAAAAAAAAACATCCCCGAGGCTTCACGCACGACCTATTAGCAACATGACGGCTAAACAGTGGTTTTGTTTCGCTCTGTTTCGTTTGGAAGCCACACGCGCTTGAAACATGGACCACCGCCAAAACTCACATACTGTTTTTGAGCATGCGACTAAGGACATACATCTGCGATCAGTTTTCAACTCCGCTGCACCTGGTGATGACTATAGCTACAGTCTGTACATGTAAATCATAACGAAAAAGACTCCACTACAGCGCCTCATGGTTGGTTGACTTTGGGGGGTGGTGGTGGGGGGAGTACAGTGTAGGTTTAGTTCGTTAATCGTACTTCTTGATCAAAACAAATTTCTATGCAAGAAAATTAAAGGATCGACGAGTGCAAACAAATATCGTGGGCCCCCTTGTTGTCGTTTATTAATTCTCACGCCCTCTACCCACTAAAAGACATCCTGATCAGTATAGCCCACTCGGCCACTCGGTCCTCGTAGAGTACTGAATACTGTAACTCTTCAAGATGTCTGTTTTAATTGGTCCCTATGACCTAACGTTCGAAACGTCAGCTTTTAGAATCCCTGGACGGTGGGCAATTTACATTTACATGTATCAACTCCGTTGATAAAACCAAATTCTTGTGTACAGCTCCCCCACCGACGCAGCACCACAGTTTCTTTCGAAACGACCCCTTTTAGGGATATTCAGGATTGTCCAAAAGCGTGGGCGACCGACGAGATCGCCAGCTTCTTTCCTAGTTTTGCCGGCTACGATTCGCCGGTAAAAAAAGAAAATGTAGGGGAAAAAATGGTGTTGTTACCCCTGAGTGCCGTCTACTTTCACAGATTCTCCTTCTACTTAAAAATCTTTGACAACCCTCATCCGTGTTGTTTCGTTCTCCAACCCCAGACCGCGACTGGACAGTTGAAAGTTCTCTCAGGTAATGCTACACGGAGTAGCTCTATTACACAATGTTAAAAACAGCTGTACAAAGCAAACAAACATTTCCTTCCAACCGGCTCATTTTGAAAGCTCTCTAATGCTCATGATTGTGGTCACTGACCTAACAAAGGAGAACAGACTTTGTTGAAGGATATCAGTCCGGGTGGAGTAAACTCTGTCTGCCCAAGGTCACATTCAAGGAAACATAGTTCTTTTAGACTGCAGAGAGATGAAGATAAGTGACCATCTAGTAAATAAGCCACGTTAGGGACCGTTCATTTTTTATGGGATAGCAGGCTGGTGGGAATTGATGGGGCTAAATCAAAGAAGAGCTGAGGGCGGGGAGAGGGGGTGGGCCTCGAACCTCTTCCGTTCGGTCATTACATGGAAATCTCAGACCTCGGCCTTGGCACTGCCCTCGCGATACAATACATTAATCGCTTCACTCTCGGTTAATAAGTAACATGAATTTCAAGTGTCTAAGAGAAAAGCGGCGGCTCTCCCAGCTTTAAAGGAGCTACGTCACGCTATTTTAGCATATTTTTAAAGCTCAAAATATGTCTTGCGGTCAATTGAGATCCAAAAATAATGGTCTAGTTTTGTTATTTAAGACTTTTATGACACTAAAACTGTTTCATGTCGTCTGATGCTACCAATACGGCAAGGATGCAAATGGATTGAAACTTGAAAAGGTTGGGCCAACTTTTTCAAGTTTTGATGCTATCTCGACAAAAAACAACAAAAACCTTATTATGGGTTGCTCTTAATTTGATATCCACCTCATAGTTTATCAGGAACATTGTTTGTATAAATAAGTAACGGTTTTTGGAAAGAATTGATCCAAAACCACAAAATCGTCGTGACATAGCTCCTTTAAACAAACTGAAAAAGCTGAGCTTTGTTATCAGTGTGTAGAATAATAGAATAGTTATCTTGCTTAATCTTGCGGAATCAGGCATTTACACCTGATTAAGCACAGCTGTTGTAAGATTCCCATACCTATTCAGGAGTAAGTTGGTTAAATATCTGGCAAAAGTAGACTTTCCCATGTCTTTCCCACCACAAATAAGCACAACTGGGGCTTTGCCTGTTAAAAGGAACAAAATGAAATTTTGAAACAAATATTTTCGTATAAAATGTATCTTAGTGTTCAGAGCTTAATTCACATGACTTGAGCGTTTGGTCTATAAGGGTTGGTGTGTTACTTTATGTGAGTAGTGAGAACGCCGTGTGATAACAATATATACCATGGATGGAGCAAACCTCGGCTCGCGTTTTTATTGGTCTAGAGGAGTTTGCAATAAACCCTTCTCCAAAATGGCCGCCGAGAATTCAAATAAGTTAAAATTAAAAACGTATACCGGCACTAGAAAGAGCACCTTTACTTTAGTAACCCTGCAAAGTTTCAGCATAATTATCAAGGCCCGGTTGTTTGAAAGCCGATTAACGCTAATCCAGGTTTAATCCTGGATTATGTTAATCGGCTTTCGAACAACCGGGCCCAGGTGTTATATGTGACCTCTCACGCGAAAACGTACACTAACGGGTATCCGTTCGAACGGCGTTTTGCCGTTCACTTGCCGTTCATGAGCCGTTCAAAAAAATTTTGCATCCATTCGCACGGCTTGTGTTATCTGTTCAAAAAAAAATTGCATCCGTTCACACGGCCAGGGTTATCTGTTCAAAAAAAAATTGTATCCGTTCGCACGGCTAGGGTTACCCGTTCAAAAAAATTTTGCATCCGTTCGCACGGCTAGGGTTATCCGCTAAAAAAAAAATTGTATCCGTTCGTACGACCAGGGTTATCCGTTCGAAAAAATTTGCATCCGTTCGTACTGCTAGTGTTATCCGCTTCAGCCTGTTATCCATTGAGAGAAATATAATTCAACAGTTCGCATGGCTGGGGTTATCTGTCATCCCTTCAGAAAAATTCTCAACCGTTGTTCATCAGTCAGAAAAAATACTTAGCTGTAAAAACAAGTTGGGTTACCCGTTCAAAGCAATTGAAAGATTATGGAAACTTTCGAACGGCTAGGAATCCAGCCTCGTCAAAACAAAGATGTCAATCGCTGATGATCAGCTGAGAAAATGTAAGTTGAAAAATGAAAAATGTACAGACGTTTGTATGACTGGGGGTATACGCCATACCCCCAGTCATACAAACGTTTGTAAATTTGTCAAATGACCCACTGGATCGTCACAAGAGCTCACTGCACCATACGAGCACCATCAGATAGACATAATAATAATAATAATAATAATAATAATAATAATAATAATAATAATAATAATAATAATAATAATAATAATAATAATGATAATGATAATAATATAATAATTACCAGTATTGATAAACACACCTGCATCTTGCTGTATCGCTTGAGCTCCAGCTTGCTGAACAACGTCACCAACTGCCTTCCACTGATCAGGGATCTTCAACACTCCACATCTTGTTGCATCTGGTTCCACCTGAAAGTTATACAGTGGAACCCCGTTAATTAACAATTATTGGATGAGGTTGAGCATGATAGCGATAATTATAAAGGCCAAAGTTTGTGTTATCTGCCGAAGCCGAAGGCTGAGGCGGATAACACAAACTGAGGCCTTGATAATTATCGCTATCATGCGAAAGCCGAATCCAATAATTGTTTTATTATGCATATTCCTGAGCTGCACTGGCGACTCCGCCATAACAAAACTGATCAAACTGCTGGTTAGTGTATTAGTTGACGTCACTTCTGCATGCATAAAACTATTGTCTGTATGTATGACGTCAATTCTACATATATAAAAACTATTGTCTGTAGGTATGACGTAAGAGAAACAGAGCTAGCAAGAATTAGCTGCGTGCTTATAGCCAATCAAAATCCAGCTGGTGACACCAATGTATAATAATACGTATTGACAGGATGGTCGTATTACCGGGGTAGGGTCATTGTTCATAGCTGCCGTGTTTAAAACAGTGACGTTTACGTATTTCAAGCGTATCAATGTTTCACCTTCAAACAACTGTTCTAGTCAAGCTTTCACATCGCATTTAAATAATAAAATACTGTACTTTAATTGAAACAGGACTATTTTGACAAGAGCTACTCCTGCAACCAAACAAACAGGAACGAACGGCCGCACGTATTAACATCATGTAGCGGGCTAAAGTTTCATTTATGAAGATGATTTTGGGAAAAAGTCTTATGATGTGCCACAATGTCAACACCAAAACTATGTAAATACTGTAGTGCACAATTGTTTATCAAGACTCCTTTTCCTTTTAAATGACGTTAGCTCCTGTATTGAATTGCTGTTTTAATGACAACAATATGACATGTAACACATTTTCTCACGATTTTTTTCCATTGCCGCTTGTCTGAGTGTATTAGTGGTCGTATTAAGGAGGTTAAAAACAAAGAAAAATGCACGTTGGGAATTTAAAAAGTTCTCATTGGTCGCATTAATGGGGTGGTCGCATTAACGGGGTGTTTTTATAAGAAAATGTAGGGGCATTTTACCGGAGCCAAAAAACAAGTTGTCGTAATAACAAGGTAGTCGAGGAAGTCGTAAAGCGTAGCAGCAAAGCTGGGCGGTTTCATACCACTATTAAAGAGCTTAAGCAACGACGACGGCGACGGCAACGAGAACGCCACAAAACAATGGGATTAATGAGCAAAAACAATACTCTGCACGTGCGTTTTACATTTTGGTACATTTCTCTGCTGTCGCCTGCAAAACAACAACGTGAAATGACCAAATTTTAGGTTTTCTCGAGAACGTGAGCGCATGACGGCAAGATTTTCTTCCTTTTCTTTGCTTTAACACCGTTCACAATAATTTAAACCCTGGACAGCTCGCCACCACTTTTCATGTTAAACAACAAGGATAATGGAATAATCGCGAAAAAGTTACAAAAACGAATAGAAAAGGAATGATACCCATGCGGCCAGCCTTTTCATTCTAGAGTAAAGACCAAAGAATCCCATTTTCACTCCAGCTCAGTGCACAACTACCTCGAGATGAACATTCCCTACTGAAAACACGGTATAGAGCTGCTTTGTGATGTTGTCTGAACCATTTATGTCCCAATAGTGACCACCACCTAACGTCTCCTTAACATATCACTAACTCTGTCAAGCATCCTGGTCATGAGAATACAGAGAATGATCAACAGGAGTCAGTTGTAAGTTTACATGTAAAAAGTAATAAGTAAAAAAAACGTAAGGTGAAACACACATCCCCACTCCCCTACACCGCGGTCAGATTCGGGTTTCAGTTTGAAAGCTCTGAGATAATAAGTTTTTCAGGCATCTGTTGATTTACTAAATAATTTTAAAAGTATAATTTTAAACTGGTCAGCCCTGTGTCCGCTTTGTTCAGTCTGTTTCAAGGCGTGACTTACGGAAAACAGATACAACTCAACATTAATAGCATGGGAGATCCTTCCACAATTAAAAGTGTGAGTAAATTCCAGCTATACATAAGGTGGAAAATATTGAGAAAAAAGGAACAAATGAAAAACAGGTGTCATTAACAGTATCCTTACAATGATAAATCCTAATTTGGCAGTTTTCTTCTTCAGCAACATCTCTGTGCTGTGCAGGGAGGCATCCTAAAAGAAAAAAAAAATAGTTGTTTGAAGTTAGTCATGTACACTGTACCCAGCTAAGGCGTAAGCTACAGCTGCAAGCTGTTCCCAATACGCTCATCTGTACTTCAAGATTTATTTCATAATTTTAAAATTTTTAATTTTATTTAATTGAATGTTTTTTTTTATCATTATTTGTTTTTTGTACTGTCATACCAAAAGAAAAGTTTAAGGATTTGGAAAAGCTTCACTGTACAGACTCTGCCTACATGTACATTTTAAGACTCATAAATCTCCACTTTACAGCAATTTACACTGACAAAAGTTGAGTTATTGTCATTAAAAATTGATGAACTGGCCAAATATCATATACATGCAATGCAATATTGATACTCTACCTTGCCAAGCTCCAGGCTGAAAATATCCTGAAAACTTTGAAAGCTGCAGACAAATTTCATCTCAACAGTTTGTAATGATTTTAATAAGAGAACTGTAGCTGCCTTTCTTGCTCTCACTAATGCCTTCTTCATCACCTCAGAAGGCTGTCTTTGGAGAGCATTTTGCAATGTCCTCTTTAAATTCCTTTTACTTGAGGAACTATCTTTGCTACACTCAGAAAGTGTGAGAAGACTTGAGGTACTAGCAGAAAATATTTCAACTGATTCATGACCAGGTTTTAGGATGGAACCCATTACTTCTGCTAATCCAGCTAAGGCTGTGACCTTAGCTGATCCTTTGATGCAAACATTCTGTTGAGACACAATGATATCATTTTTGTAGTCATTAGACTCTTCAAGATTAGAGGACATCTACATGTATGTGCACTTAGATTTGGCAGTACAGTGTACACCTGTTATGAGAAGCTCACCCAGGGGGGGGTACTAGGGAATTCAAGTGACAGGGATGATCGAAATATGGAGCAAAAAGTCAAGACCCAAAAAAATCGCTAGGGCTTCCAGCAAAACCCAAAAAAATCCCTGGACCAGACACGTTTCTTTGTACTTTATTCGCAGAACTACATGTACATGTATGCCAGGGCACTACCAATTCTTTTTAATACCCCCAAAAAATCCCTACTCAAATCAAGCTACCCAAAAAATACTTCCCAAATTTTTGTACCCAAAAAAATCCCGAAATTGAAAATTTCAAACCCCAAAAAATCCTTCAATCATCTCCATCACTTGAAATCCCGAGTACCCCCCCCCCCCTGGGGATGCTCATAATCATTATGTATATGTAAATGCAGTGACTATGTAATCATAATACTTGGAAAAAATTAATTTTATGAAATAATACACTGTACATGTAGCAGCCTCCGTGCCAGAGAACTGTCAGTGGTACAATGGTTACAGCTTCTGCCAGTGCAGCCTTGCTATATAATCCCTAAATTGACCCTGTGTTGCACTTAACATCATGCAATTTATAAGTTGGTTCTAATATAAGCAATAAGCCATACCTGTCCTCTCTCCAGAAAAAGCAAACAAGTATCTGCTAAATCATCAGAGAGCAGTAACACACTACAAAAAACCACAACCACAAAAATTGGTATTCTGTATGATTAAAAATTTTGACAGCATCAATTATATTCCTGTGAAAATCTGAAAACCATAACACTAGAAATATTTATGGAATGACTTTGTTATTGCATTTCACGTAAACATAGTCACGCAATGCGAGCATGAGCTATTTTGTGAAGAGTGGTAAAATGTTGATGAGACAGGGAGAAGTGAGGAAATGACAGAATGGTGAGTTATTTATCTGTGGTGTTTTTCGTTCTTGTTATGGCATTGAAGTACAAAATGTTTATATATATATATATATATATATATATATATATATTTGATTCTTGTTTAGTTTTCAAGTATTTGTAAGATTGATTTTGAGTTTGATTTGCACCAAACAAACCGTCATTCACCCGCAAGATTTCCATATAGCCCCACACATTAATTACATGTATACTGTCTATTAAATACATGCATTTTGTGACTCAAACTTTATTCATTCTTGTGATGCGTGTATAATGTATGGCAAAATCATTCCAAATACATGTACAACTGACACATGGGTTATTCCATGGTAAACAAGTCATGTTCATGTACAACTCAAAATCATTGCATAACTACATGTAGTCCGTCATTACAACAGGCATTATACACAGATTATCACTGACCAAGCACTGGTTGGCCCAATCTACCCACTTACTCAAAATACCATTTTTTTTGCTTCCCTAAAGTGATGGCCACAACAGATGATTACTTTCTTAAATTTAACTTACTGTGTAACATCCAAAGTGCAATTGTCTGCCCTCTTTTGTAGTTCACCCTATAAATTTTTAACACAGGATTGAGCTAACCGACCGGTTAGCTCAGTTGGTAGAATTTCGGACTAATGTGCGGGACGTCGTGGGTTCAAACCCTGGTTGGACCAACACTCGCGGTCTTTAAATAACTGAGGAGAAAGTGCTTCCTTTGCAATGACATCTGCAAATGGTTAGACTTTCTAGTCTTCTCGGATACATGTAAGGACGATAAACCAGAGGTCCCGTCTCACAATTCTTCACAATTGTTTCTGTGGGACGTTAAAGAACCACTAGGGACGTAACGAAGCCTGGCTGTGACCACCCCTAGTGCTGGCCTGTTCTATTCAGCAAAGTGGCCGGCTTGGCGTGATTATCCCATAAAAGGCTTATGGTGTATGAGGCCACACGCATAACAGTCATAAGTCAATGGGACTTTGTCAAGAGCTGAAATCATGTAGATGTAGATGATAATAACTGGCTGACTGAGAACATCACGGCCATGATAACAGCCAAAAATTAATGTGTAAAATTACTATCCAACATTAGCTTTAATTCAGACTGTTTTCCCTACATGTACAGCTGTTTTGAATTATTGTGATGCTTACCTTTTTGGGGTTAAAGTCAAGCTCATTTCCCCACACCTCTCACTATCTTCAGCATTTTTAGCAAGTTCATCAGTTAATTTCCTTGTAGCTTTCCTTGGTTTCTTCTTAGCTCCTAGCTGACTATCTTCCTCTGTTCGTTCAAAGTCACTAACGTGGCTTTCTTTAGCCACTGTGCGTTTCCTTTTACGACCACCTGGCATTTGCTATGATTCACTCAGGATCCACTTTAACGTTTTGAATCACGAGAAGAAGTCATGAACGTAACTTAGTTTTAGAAACGTGAAGAAATTCTAGGTCTCGTTAAACTTCCACATTGTATTTAGTCCGCCATCTTGGAAATCTAATCTCGCCCCATTCCTGCTCTTTCGAATAATTGAGTAACATGTCATGTAAGCTGAACGAATCTGAAGAAATCACCGCAGACCTTCAAGCTATGAAAATAAGGGTGGAGCTCTTTTGTCAGAATGATTGTTTTCGAAAATTGAATTTGGTTGTATTAAATAGCATTTTCTTTGCATACACACGGACCTCAGGCGAGTGTGTATACGAAAGATGATGTAGTAATGTACTCGGAAATAACTACTCAAGATGACATACTGTATCGTCTTTCCAAACCGTCATCAATCGATTATCAACTTTGTCAAATACCTGGCAAATTAACTTTGACTTAACTACTGCTTAACTAATGCTACCTTATACAGAAACACAAACTAGAGAACATCTCTAGCAACAAATATCTTGGCATAATCATACAGGACGACCTACAGTGCGGACAGTCATGTAAGAGAGGGTAAGGCAAAGGTGACAAAAACAGGCCTATAACTCCCTAGTCAGACCAAGAGTTGAATATGCCACACCTGCGTGGGCCCCCTACGAGATGCAACATATCGCATCTATCGAGGCAGTACAACACAGTGCCCTGAGATACAGCGCGGCAGCGTAACACAAATGAGAGAAACCCTTGGATGGGAGACACTTGAGCGCAGGAGACATCTGGCTGATGTAACTACCTTCTACAAGTCAATTAACAACCTCATCTATCTTCCCATTCCTGTCTCCGTCCGGTCCGCAGATCCTTGCACACACTCAAAACCCCCAGTAAACGTTCCGACATATTGCCACCAACACCAATGCCTACATGTACTACTTCTTCCCTCATACAATCCCTTTATGGAACAGCCTGCCTACTACAGCCGTCACTGCTACCAGTCCCGAAGGCTCTATCTTGTCATGCTTTTACGCTTGCTGTTACTTATGCACCAATCCATGTTAAGCCCCAGGGGTGTGTGTGTGTGTGTGTGTGTGGTGGGGGGAGGGGGGGACCTATGGAAAATTGACTGAGAGAGTCTTCCCCTTAGTAGGGATTTTGACATCTACGCGTTGCCCCAGAGTCAGGAACTCTGACACAAAAGGTTACCTCAGCGGTGGGAAATTAACATTCAGTTGCTAACTATTATCTGTACACGCAAAAATTAGCACAAGAAAAGATATCTTTAGAAGAATTTAAAGTGAAGTTTTATTCTAGATTTCATCCTGAAAAGCTACTTCGGTAACAATTACTTAATTTATGAAACTAAGTTACATGTAGAATATTGTAACCAATAAGAGATCGTGTAGCCAAGATGCCTGAATAATTTTCTTTTTGTAAATAGAACACCTTGTGTTATTAACCTTAACCCCAGTTCGGTGTAGCTTGAGTGTAGTCCTTAGTACCTGATGTATGTTTGTTAATAAAGCTCACAAAAAAAGAAAACATTCAGTAGGTGCCTGGGGTTGGGTAATTTGACTCTGGCTTCCATGAAAATGTCAAATTATAATAATAGATATACAACAATACTACAATAATATTTAGACAAGAACAACCTCGCCCCCAGAGCCTATGTTACCCTTAGTGCTGACCAAAAGGATTACAGCCTCTGGGAACGAGACTGAGAGGGATATTACTAATACTGCGCCCCTTATTTGATTTTGGCCTCGAGTTAGTTCTGTGAGTACAAAAATGGCTATTTTAATTTTTTCCCGTAAACGAGCTTCACAACCTCCCTTTTCTAACACATGTTGTAAGCTTATTAATTTTCTTCCTTACGGTATTGTGCGCCACGATGCGAAGAAAAGACAGACTTACCCCGAGGGAAGGAAATTGAGTTATCGCCAGAACCGCGAGCTTGTCTTTTATCGGAAGGTAATAAATCGTGAACTAAAGAAATAACACCAAAGAAACGTTTTAAATCAATACTGTATACTAAAAACAAGAATGTTGAACTGTTCCTCTGCTTAATGATGTAGACGAATAATGTTCTGCTTTATCTGAAAATTTTCTGTTTTTTTAGACACCTAGAATACCATTGGAGTTTTGTCCAGAGTATGCAGTCTCGTAGCCGAGTGTAGCTGTGTTTAAGGATAACTGAAAATCACGGATTAGGTAGGTTGAATGTGTGCCTCTATGCGCTGAGAGTCAAGGGGAAGGCTTCGTGCGCTGATAAACTCAGAGGTTCTTAGAGCAAGATTGTGAAAAGTAGTTTGCTTTCGAGACGTTTTAAAATTAGTAACCTAAGATAACAGACTCACTCTTGAAGGAGCACTGTCATGCTACTTCGGTCGGCTGTACGATGCTAAACAATCATGTCTTTAAATCAGGAAAAACCCAAAAATGATGAAGCAGTTTATTTACTCAGGATTGTGTTACTGCACTGAGACTAAATACCGTCTTCTGCTACGAATGGCAAGGATGGAAATGGATTGCACTTTCTATAATTTAGCCTAGTCAAATTCTCGCACGTTATCTTAAAGCCATGGCTAAAAGTGCACTGTGGATGACTTCTTCCTACAGAAAAAAACATTGATATATTTCTCCTACATTTCAAGGAATGTTTCGGCATAAGTAAAGGTCATTTAGTAGCATTTCTGTGTAGTTTTGGACGGAAACAGCAAAACTCCAATGACAGTGCCCCTTTAAAAACAAGTTCAGCACTGTCACATATGTACGTTGCCTACATGGACAAACGTTTAGCTTATGACAGTTACTTTCCCAGCGAGGCCGCTTTTTTCTAAGTTCTATCAGCAACCTGCTGAATGAAGTCTTGGGCCGCTCTTCTAACAGCTACCAACGTAGTTGTTCTATGGGAGTCGCATCTCAACTCCGTAACACTCTCTCCTAATCTGACTGCTTGGAAAGCCGCTCTACCGTGGACCGTGGTAGCCTCTTCAAGTGTATTTTACGCCCTGTCGTGGTGTTGGCCGACCTGTGAAGCTACCGTCAAAGACCTATCTTGTCTTTTTCCGTTTGTAGACCCTTTTCAGCTGTTTTAAGTGCGGTTTTGTCTGCACCAGCCTGCGCTTGAGTGATGTCTGTTGTTCTACAAGCTGAGCCAGATGACCCTGCTCCGCTAACATTGTGAGGAATGTCCGAATGAAAGGATCATAATCGTGGGTCCGGCGACTGTGATCCACCTGCAGTGAAATGAGAAAAGCTTGAATTAAAGGACATCACCGTAATAGTCATCGTCATCGTCACCATCATCATTTCCATCACCATGACCATCGCCAGGACCACCACCGCAATCACCATCATCATCATCATCATCATCGTCATCGTCATCGTCATCGTCATCACCACTACCACCACCATTTCCATCACCATCGCCATCCCTATCACCACCACCACCACCACCATCACCACCATTGCCATCGCCATCGTCATCACCATCAGGCCACCTCTACCATCTACATCGCCATGACCATGACATCACATCACCGCCACCACGGCCACTACCAACATCATCATCACCCCCATCGCCATGACATCACCACAACCATCACCATCGCCACCAACATCACTGTACAGAAAAGGCTTTCACCCTATGAGTTTGAAGTCACTAAAGGATATGATTTTAAAACAAAGGTTTCAAAGAAGTGTGCCACGAACTCACATAGTACTTCCTCCGTTTCTCTTTTTCTTCTCTCAAAGAATTTTCACAAGCTTGAATCTGACGTTCAACGTGGTGCAGTTGAGTCACAAGCTCCTGTAGGGAAAACACAACAAAAGTGGATCATCTTCCCCCGTTATTTTAGTACATGACCATTCTTTTGCTCTTTTTTTTGCTCAAATTTTGTTTCATAACCAGTTTTATTGCCCGACTCTCGGTATAATTTAGTATGAGGAAAAAATTCAAACTTAACCTGCTTTAAATAAACGTCAAACTAAAGACAAAGGTAGATGTTGTTTACGATTTTGCTAACGGACCAGTAGGATCGAGGAGTAACCATTTTTCCCTCTTTAAACCGCAAGGTCAAAATTAAAATCCTAACTTGTTGGTCCTAGTTCCTGGTCTCCTGACCACTCTGTTTTATAAGGCGTTGGTATTACAAGGTGAAATTTGACGCTGATCAGTATCAGGGTTTAAAGAGTTAATAAAGCTTTTCTTGGTAATAGAAATCTACTTGAGATACGTGCGCCATACCTGTGTTTTAGATGAAATCTTTGCTAGCTCACTTAAGGGAATAGAAAATCCGTAACTAGGACTGGGTTCTTGGCTGGCAGACTTGGAACCTTCTCTAGAATCACCTAACACAAAAAGCAGTAAAATGCCCTTTTAACCTCTGTAGTTCATAAAGACGATTGTTAGGCTGTGTCGTTGAGCGATGAGGCACTAAGACTCTGCAGCCAATCCTGGAGTAGGCCATTTTCGTATTCTCGGTATTGAACTGGATCTAGCATGAAGTGGATGCTCTTGCAGGGGAATACATTTACATATGAAAAGATTCCCCCGCAAGAGCCTCCACTTCATGCTAGATCCAGTTCAATACCGAGAATACGAAAACGGCCTATTGGATTGCCTTTCAGTACTTCAGCGGGCTATCTTTCCCTGTGAACGAGAGCGGAAAAGCTCTCTTGCTGTGAATAAAGAGCTTCAGTTTCTAAAGAAACTACAGTGCTGCATCGATCAAGTAAGCTGATCGCGTAAACGATCAAGTTTATCACAACTGCGAGGATCCGGTAGTCTTTATTTAAGTTGATCATGTAAATGGGCCACGGTAAGGAGATTCAAAGAGCTGATGTTTCAAGCGTTATCCTTTCGTCAGAGCGAATCGCTTTTTTTGGATCCCCTCTGACGAAGGGCTTACAGTCGATAACTCTTTACGGTGGCCAATTTACATGATAACTCAATTTATTAAATCAATAGGCCATATTCGTATTCTCGGTATTGACCTGGATCTAGCATGAAGTGGAGGCTCTTGCGGGGGAATACATTTACATATGAAAAGATTCCCCCGCAAGAGCCTCCACTTCATGCTAGATCCAGTTCAATACCGAGAATACGAATATGGCCAGGAGTCTATTCTGTCTTTTTCTCTGTGGTTCCAGTTACGTCTCCTTACTGTTTTAACGTGCGGAAGAAAGGAAACAAGGCCATCGTCACTGTTCAATGGCGTGGCCTTTTAAACTGAGGCACATGTTGAACGCAAAGCAGCATGATCTTATCAGGTATTTTAAGACTTTGTCCTGTGGTCTCGTTCTGGAGTTTGAAACCTACTTCAGCTTTGGAGTTCGCCCGTTGCTCTTACAAGCTGCGGTCCATTTGAACTACTCAATGACAACAGTTTTAAGTATCATAATGGAGGTTTTAACGCCCCTTTCAAGGTACCTTTTTCCTTCAAGTGAATCTTTTTGTTAGGATCAAGATTCTCTGGGTCACTGGACAAGTCTTCTGCGCCTGCCCTTCCATCGTGACTGCTGACCACTGTTTCTGAGTCAGAAAAGGAGAATGTCTCCGTGTAATCCTGTTGGTCTTCTGATGGCGCTGTCTCGGTAGTCTCCTATAGGCAGCAACAAAGTTGGTTATAGATCCATTTTATCAACTGATTCAACAGTCTAAATATTGAATCTCAATGTTTCCCGAGACGAAAACAAAATTTACTGTTCCCCTCGGGACCAGTCATTAAGTGATTTGTTATATAGCAAAAGAAATGGATCAAACCAGTGGAAAACAAAAACAGAAGCAAATTTTGAAAAACGCGCTGAGATTCCAGCGACAACATCGGGTCACCTTCAACTGCACGCTCTGATCACGTGCAACAGCGGTCAACATCTCGCAGGTAACAGTGTACTGTTTACCGTTTGACGTCATAGTTTTCGCAATGTTGCCCGCTCATGGCATTCGGCGGTAAACAGTTTCATTGTTAGATGTAATGTGACCATGAACTAGCCAATGAATGGGCGCGCTGTAGCAGAAAAAACGCCAGCTATATAACAAGGTCGCTTGTTTCCCCTTGACTTGTGATCAGGTTTTTCGCAAACACATCAGCGCGCTGATCACCAGGAATTCGCCACGCCAAGTTCTCGTGTGGTGTTTCGCAAAGCTAAAAGACTACAAATGCAACCTGCTCATATCTTCACTGAGGCGGAACAATCCTTTAACAACAAAGTGGCTTTGAATCAGTTACTGATATAGGAAAGAAGGAAAGAAAAATGTGAAAAGAAATCTTACCCCAGTTCCCGATTCTCCAGAATCTGAGTGCAAACTGCCCGCTGGTGACAATGGCGGTTGCGCTTCTGGTGCCGCAGAGCGATCTTTAATTTGATTTGTCTTTGAAGTGTTGTCTGATGACGAACTGTTATTATCAACAACAGTTGCTGTCTTTTTCTCGTCAACTTCATCAGCAGTTGCCGCAGATGACGATTTCTCAGACTTTTCTTGGTTTGTGTCTTGCAGTCTTGAACACTCAGAATCATTCGATGTTTTTCTAGCTTCGTTTTCTGCGATAACGTTAGGTGTACTAACCACTGATGTTGTCAATGTGACTCTGGATGGTACTGTAACAGGACTGACTGTAGTAACAATGTTTTGTGTTTCGTTCTCTGTTGTAGTGTTTGTTGTAGTAGAGTTGGATTCAGTTGTGACAGCTGAAGCGGTGTCTTTGTTTAGACTTGGGTCAAACTGCAACAGATTTTGAAAAAAAGCAGGTTTAACCGGGATGAGCCTTAAATTGTCAATACATGTTAAGATTTACCACTTCAGTATCAGGGTTCCCAAGCATTTAGGAAACTACACTGTCATTTATTTCATAAGTGCGAGAGGCAAATTAAATTGGCTGCGAGTAAATTTAAATGATTGACTGATTGATTGATTGATTGATTGATTGATTGATTGATTGATTGATTGATTGATTGATTGATATAACACGATTTTCACCAAAAATAGAGGAAAGTCACCTTTTTCAGCAATTCCACTGTATTCTCTCTACAAGAAATAAAGAATAATCATGACGCTGACTGTAGTTATCTGATTATATTGTTTAGTTTACTTAGCACATTCTCGAGCTTTTCACTTCTCAAACAACCTTGTACCTAGAGTTTTCGCACCTTACTGCGCGTGCTTGAAGAAGGGAGCGCCTCTTCAAAACAATACAAATAACCGGACGAAAAACAGACGTCCAACAGTAAGGAATCATTACCCAAATACCTGCAAAATTAATATGAACTTGAAAAAACGTCACCTTTCTGCGGACAATTTTTTAAGCTTTTCTTCACATATCATCATTCCATCTGCTACGACAGCCATCAGATTGTATCTGATGTCATGATAAGGTTCCCTGCACAGAACAAAAAGGAAATGAAGCCACCAGATAGAGCGGTGTTCAATTGCCTTTCGGAATTCAGTTTGTTTTGCTTCGTTTTCTCAGTCCGCACTGTAAGTTACGGATCCCCGTTTTTTCGCGTTGATTTATGCCCCACACGCTTTGCATTTGGGCCATAAGTGAACAGGAAAAAACTCGATCCGTAACTTACAGTACGGACCGGGAAAACAAGGTTAGTAAGACGTTTAGCTGCATCACTGAGGAGGTGGTACTGTAAACACAATGCACATCTGCACAGTGTAAGCTTACCTTCACTTGTAAGGTTCAGGTTAGAAAGCTGACATGGGTTCCCGCAGATTATAAAACTTACCCTCCAGTTGCTATCCCCAGTCTTTCAGTTATTACTCGGCGAAATTTTTCAGTCCATTCTTCATTCTCGCCCCAGGGGCCTGGAAATCAATAACAATTTCCATTTAAATGTACCGGCATAAGTTAACCATGCATAGGCTTTTTTTACAAGATCTTTTATTCCCAAATTCCGCCCTGCCGTGTCACCGTACCCACACCCTTTTGTTGAAGATGTCTTCCCACTTTCGTCTGTCCCTTTCAACAACACTGCACTATTCTTTCCTATCAGCCAAGCGTGCTTCTGTTTGCAGGGTTAACACTGAAAAGCTCCAGTAACCCATATAGCGCAGTTAATTCCTGCAGAAAACGCTTCAAACTGATCACTAATACAGGGCTGTCATTAAGGGCTGGAACTTCAGTGGACTTCAGGGATGCATGGCAAAATGGCACAAAAATTGGCTACAAAATCGCAAACCTCGGGAAGTAGATCGGCCCTGAATTTAGTACTTCTGTTTCGCATAGGGAAGAAACCCAACGAGCTTTTGCAAAGCAGTTCTCCTATTTTCATAAATATAGTTAGAAACCTGATTGTAACTGAAAAGCCCATAGTGGGTGTTGCAATAAATGTATACTATGTACAGTGTGTGTATACGTATCTAGGTATGTACATGTATTCTACAAGATGCACAGAGATGATTGACAGGGCAAAATACTCTGTCTTCAAGACTGAATCTCGCTGAATTTTCGCCTACTACTTTCTATCGCTGAAGTGATCGACTCATCATTTATTGGGCGAAACGACCATGGCCCGGGCAAAACGCTATCGGGCAAATCGACTTTCGGGCGAAACAACCGCATTTCGGGTACATAAGATTAGCGTTTACAATTAGCAAAAGTCTGTTATCACGCAGAGGCCCTTACATGCACTTTTGATGAGGCTACTACTGTGGGACACCGGATTTGGTCCTTTATTCAATCTCTACCTACCATGATCGATTGGGTAGGGTTTAAGGCCGTCCAGTTCAAACAGTCTGCCATTGATGGGAACATAACTAACAAAATGGAATGCTTCCATCGCACGGCCTGTAGAAACTGCGTTGGTTTTCTCGGGCAGCAGTTTAGGTTCTGGTCTGATTTGGAAAAGACAACAACAACGTTCTAAAAGCGATATGACTTTGAGAGTTAAACATTTTATACGTGTACAGTATTTGGGTTAACATTGTTTTTCATGCCTGACATTATTGTGTGCAGTGCTGGAAATAATTTCTCTTCAATAACATGACATTTGTCCTTTCAAATCTTCCTTTTGGTCGGACATTAATTTTTACCAAATTGATCGGACATTTTCAAAATTTGGTCGGACAATGCCCGATGATCGATTGTTGTTTCCAGTGTTGTGTGTATACTACAAAAAGCGCCTTTGGGGGATGGGGGTGCGGACAAAATACCGCTAACAGAGACATTAATTTTCTATGCTGGTGGAAAGACTTCAAAACACACTGCCATTACACATCATCTAGGGTGAATTTGTGGCATCATGGCAAGAAAATAATTAAAACACCATAATCATGTTATTCAGGCTAACCAAAATTTACAATGAAATACTGTACACGTATTATCAAAGAAGACAATGAGCAACCTCACTCACTGTACTTGCTAAACTTTTGCCTTTCTGAGTACAGATTCGTTCATTCCAAAAACAGAATTTTTGAGTATTCCAATTCTGAAATAGTCCCAAAATTGTTCCTGAGTATGAGTCCACATGGTACAGTAAAATAGATCCTCAGATAAGAACCAGTACAGGTCTTACAGCATAAGTATATGATTCTGAGTATTACGTCCAAGGCTGTGCTCTAAGAAAAGTTGTTAGGAGCCCATAACCTCTAAAACCTTGACATCCATGGTGCCCAGCATATAAGTCTGGCACAAAAACTAATATTTCTTGGTTTCCCAAAGACAGAAGTTGCCAGGGGTGACCAGACTCTGTTAGAGTACAGCGATTAAGACTTTTGCCACATTCTGATGGTTTACTGGCATGTGATCATAATCCAGCATTACAAATACACTAACCTGGCAAACTTGTTATGCGCCATGGCAAGTTCAGGTAGATTGCCAATTACATAGCCCTTGTTCTGAAGTTAAAAAGAACGAAGTGTCACTGTACACTGAATTGTATTAAATGTATAGAATACAGCTTGCAATGACTTTTATACCATAGATGTACCACTTTCACGACATATGCCGGTAGATGTACATGACTGTACAGCTATAATTAATTATGAAAGAAGCGTATTCTTGATCAGAGGTCTGCATTAAGGTGGTTGATGTTTGATGGCTATTGGCCGTTCTGAAATTCAAAAGGAAACTGGGGCGAGTTCCAAATTTTGAAGTAATCGATAATTTGACACAATCACATGAAAGATAACATTGATAACATTGGTTTTGGGGGACGCAGCCTCAAAATTACAGGCATAATTAAACCACATTCTTCGTTCCTAAAAATGAGGTATGAAATCCATTTAATCTGATATCAAACTACAGTCATTAATCCCTGGTTAATACATTAAGAGATCCCCAAAGTTTAACACATATTCCTTCAAAACAGCCCGATTGGAATTATTCTTTTACTGTCAGGCAAAGAAGTATTGGTAAGCTGGTTGATGGGAGTTTCCATACAAACATTCTTTGAGGATATTTAAAAAACAGTCCTTTTCATTTTCAGAGTTGTGATCTTGTCTCAACCACCTTAATCATTCCCTTCCACCTCTTTATGAATTCTTGTGATTGGATAACTTACAATCATCCTTACCTCAGGGTCAAACTTGCTTGAAAACTCTTTTAACCTGCTTAGTGTTTCACCCAAATGAATATGGGTGCAGTTCAGAAGGACACTCAGAAGAGAGTGTGTTGCACATGAGTTTGGAATCACCTAAATACATTGACAAAAAAGTCTCAGAACTGACACATAGATTACCTCATTGCTTATGGACCACAATATATAAACAATAATCTCCACCTGAGGTGAAAATGTGCTCGGATATCTGTTCTGAAAAACGAACAGTTTTCCGAGAGCGAAGCTCGAGAAAAACTGTAAGGTCCAAGGAACTAATAATGTCCAAGGACAACTAATCCATTCTGGCAAGCACTTTACAGCTGTAAAGCCAAATAGAGGTTATTGTGTATATAATCCTTCAAATATTATAACACGTATTTGGGGAATATCACCAGATATCCATTATCAGTTCCTTGAAGCTCACAGTTTTGCTTGGGCTTTGCTCTTGGAAAATTTGAACAGACAATGTCTGCAAACAACTATCCAAGCATATTTTTGGGCCAAATGGAGACTATTGTTTACTTATACCTCTGTGTCATGCTCTACAAAAAAATATTGTAACTGTATGTATCAGTTTCTTTTGCTTTTCCCAAAATAGAGTAGGGAATATTTATCGATAATAATTTACAACTGTATGTGGGCATTTTTTAATAAAAAATTCCACTCATGCTTGTTGGATTTGAGATGATTATAGCTAACTCAGTTCTATGCATCTTGCCAGCTGCATGTATCTACATGCACATGTACCATCTCATATTCAATGCACACTTGTAGAATAATAATTCTTGCCCATGAATCACATAATCATACCTGTTGAGCAAAGAATATATCTCCTATAATATCTTCATCTTCAACAAACATTTCCTCCAAAGGTTGTATTTTGCGCCGTGATCTCCTTTCTTCTATCCATTTGAAGAGGAAAATGAATCCATAAACAGGCCTTAAAACAAGGATTACCAGTTAATAATTGTAGTTTTCTGTGAAGACTTCAAGTAGGCTCTTATTACCTTTTTTCATGATATCATTTTAAAATAATTTTAAAATGACATTTACAACAATAATTATTATTATTAATATTATTACGATAATTATTATTGTAAAACATTAACAGAGGGCAACACAAGGATCCTCTAGCGATTGAAAAGATGAGCACATAGACTTGATTTGAAAAAGAGGCCTGAGGTAATTCAGAAATGGCATATTTTCTCCATTATTTTGTTCTAAAGAGCCAGAAATCCTTCTTACTTTTCTTATAATTATTCCTATTCTTCAAATCCTTTGTTTCTCAATCTTCATTGTTCATCCATGTAGATTTGTTTGATCACACCAAAGAAAATTCAGAATCACCCCATGATTTATTAAAAAAGATCATTGAGCTCTAATACATACCCTCTGAATGGCTTTGATAAATCATAGATTTCCTCCACCTGAGCACCTTTCACACCTTCAATAAATTATGACATAACAGCTTACTGAACAATGTTGTTAAAGGTAAAAATTATAAGAGGCTATACCAGTGCTTTCAATAAGATTTGAAGCAGGTGGCTACCTTGGAACAGCACCCGTCAGAGTAATGAGAAGCAGTTGTGTGGTCCTATTTGAAAGCACTGCTATACTGTATGTGAAGTCTCTACAGAAAATGGGCCATTGCATTTTATATGTGCACCCCCCCCCCCACCCCCCATTGAAGGTGTAGGAATTCTTGGGCAAAGGGGGGAGAGGTGAAGGGGGTTAAGTAGGCCTGGGGTAATTTCCTAGGGGGCCTGCCAGGCGGCTACCTTTGATCTTTAAACAAAACAGTCCTTTTTTCGAGGGGGTAATTGTGTCAGCACTTGATCTCCCTTTTTCTAAGGGGGTATAATCACAGATCTCTTCAATAGGTGGGGTGTGGCTTTTAAATGGAATGGTCTAATTATTATAATAACAATGAATGTTGAATGTTCCCAGAAAAATTAATATCCACATCCCCACACTATTCCAAACTCAACAGAAAGATTTCCGCACAGCCTCATACATTCATTATTATACTGTGTCATACTATCCAAAAGTGAAAATCAGATTTCGATCATGCGAGTAGCTTACTGAAAACTGCTTGAAAATAAAGCGTTTTCACGTACATGCAGTTTTGGTCTCGCTTGGCGTATGTAACCATCGCGCTATAGTTATTACACCGTGAATCTTTTGAATGAACCTTTCTTTTAGGTTTAGTATCATTTAATTTGGTAACAATAGTTAAGAAATCTCGCGTGCCAGAATTACTACAGCTAACAATGCTTTTGAATTCGTGCTGATGTCACCTACCAAACTCCTCTATCAGTAACGTGAAAAGTCCTACACAAGAAAGAAAGAATTGTCAGCTTAAAACAATATAATCAAAGGATTAATACCAAATGCCGATTGGTAAAAAATATCAACGTGCTAAGCCAAAGAAAGGAAATAAAAACCGGGATCGCTTTCAAGTTCCAACCATCCGTTAGCCGCCATATTTGAAACTTCATGACAATAAACCAGTGGTATCTAAAATAAAAGATGGACGCGTTATGTACGCCAACACCTGTTGTCTTTGGCTCGAAAACCAGCCGCTGTTGGGGAAATGAGCCCGCGTTCTTCACCGGGACTGAGTGACGGTGTCCTAGCGTATTTGGGGTTGTGGACAAAACACTGACCCCTAGTCCATGGACTACCCTAATGGACTACCTAAATGGACTACCCTAAAAAAATACTATTTCAGATGACTGGTATGTTATAAGAAGCTGCGATTAATTACTTACATTGCACGGATGATGACCAGTCTTATTTGTTTTCGCTCCACATCACCTTCAGCCGCCATTTTGAATAACTATACTGAATAAAACAACCGCTGTACACAAAAAGCGTAGACTAAATCAAAACAAATATTCTGCACGACTCTGCACACTAATAATAATGATAATAATGAGGATTTCAATAGCGCTTTTATCCAAAGGGCTCAAAGCGCTTTACAACACTTTTTGGGGGACTTTGCCAGTCTGCTTTGTTTTAGGCGCACATTGCAGCCACGCAGTTTACAATCTCATTTGAATGAATAGTAGGATCAACACAGTTTCCCCCAGAACAGAATAGGCAGGTATCTTTTACAGGTCACATTCCACAGGTCACAGGTACAGGTCACTGTTTTGTCGATTGGTAACTAAGCCAAACAGTTTCATCACGATCTAAAAAGAAATGTTGGATAGTAATTAGGGCTAGGAGACACTTTTGGGCTTGTTTATTTATCTGTAGCACGGTGACCTGTACTTTGACCTGTTGAATGTGACCTGAAAAAAGAAACCTGCCGGAACAGAATAAGTTATATTAATAATAAGTATAAGTAAGAATAAGTATAAATTATAGACCATCACACCGGGGACTACGTCCCCTACTCTTTCCGATCAGTGTGTGGGTTCTTTAACGTCCCACACCAATACTGTGAGAGGGGAAAACATTTTAAAAACTGGAACAAATTTCTACCTTGTTTAGTTTAGTTAATTTAGTATTTTTGTGATGTGTATATGTTTTTTTGTGTGTCGTTCCTTTTTTGTTTCCCGTTTTTATGTAAAACTGTAAAATTGGTATTATAGTAAGCAAATAAAAACAATAAAATACAAAAAAAAAAAAAAATACTGTGAGAGGGGACCTCCGGTTTTTTCGGCCTTATCCGAGAAGACTAGAAAGTCTAACCATTTGCAGATGTCATTACAAAGGTAGCATTTTCTCTTCAGTTATTCAAAGACCCTGAGTGTTGGTCCGGCCTGGGCTTCAGTTGAACCCCCGACCTCCCGCACAGAGGTCCGGTTGGGGAGCCAACCGGTCGGCGGTCGATACCGGGGACACTATAAAATAATTCGAAACGAAAACAAATAAGACTGGTCATCATCCGTGCAATGTAAGTATATAATCACAGCTTCTTATAACATACCAGTCATCTGAAATAGTATTTTTTAGAGGTAGTCCATTTTAGGGTAGTCCATGGACTAGGGGTCAGTGTTTTGTCCACCACCTTGTATATAGGGGAGTACCCCTCGGGTGCCTGCCAATGACAGAGCGCAATAATGCAAAACCTTCCATAGAATCAGCTCTAAAGTTCATAGTGCGCAATCGGATATGTGTCATTAAACATTGTCTGTTTGATAACGCCAACGCCAACGCCAACGGCTCTTCGCGATCTTCTTCGCCATGGGATTGTTACTGTACTATTATATTGTCTTCCTTGTAAGATTTGTCCTTAATCGCGGTCAAATGTACAACAAACCAAACTTAAAACGAAAATTAACAGGTCATACGTTTGCTGCGAGTCTGTGAGTTTAGGAACAATTTCCAGAAGTCAGGTGTTTAACATTTCCTGCCCCAAACATTGGCCAAGTTTCCCCCCGACTTTCCCCCGCTAAAACGTGACTTGGTTTTCCTATTGGCAGGGTTCGTACACTTTTTTCGACCAAAAATTCCAGGACTTTTCAAGGCCTTTCAAGGACACATTTTTCCAATTTTCAAGGACGCCAAGAGGGGCAAAATCAAGCCAATATAATGCCACATCAGATGCTCAAAGTAGAGAGTGCGCCGATTTTCGTCTCAGATACTTCTTAAGCTTTGTTGGATAAAATTGGCAACAAACTTCAAGGACTTTCCAGCACTGACTGCAATTTTAGGGCTTTTAGGGCCTTGAATTTTTATTTTGAAATTCAAGGACTTTCAAGGCGCGGGCAAACCTTGTATTGAAACCAACAACCACATGGCTATTGAGCTCAGACTTCCTCTGTGTGGAATGGACTTTGGATGGATGGACACGGAGCATATGGGAACAAAGCACAGAGCACAAGTCCCAATCCCCTCTCCTATTTCTCCTCCTTGCAGCTGATCTCAATTGCAGAAAACATAGTCATGGATGTTGACTGTTAGTGTTAGGTCTTAAAACCCTAGCCTGCATGGCAGGCAAAAACAATATTGTACTTAAAAAGAAACCACCTCAGTTTCTACTTGAATGATTTTGTAAGTACTGATACACGCACAAAATAAATTGTAATATTAAAAATCAACCGATTCTTAGTTACTCAACTATTATGCTAATGATGCTTGCACTGCCTGCAAAAGGACCCATATATCAAGTGTCAAAAAAACGTTTTATCCACCAATGATGCAACAAGTTGCATGTAAAAATTAAAGACAAGAATGAGATCCCCTATTAACTTGGCAGAAACTTACAAAACAAAGCATTTAAGAAAACCATAAATAAAAGAAATGAACATCTAACATGACCTTCAAAGTTCCAATTTTTATTGTGTGTGAACACTGGGCAACCAGTTGCCATGTTTAAAACATTAAATAATTGGTCATGAAGACTAAAATATGTTAACAAAAAATAATTCTCAATAAATAAATTTTGACCAATTTACATTATTTTCATGTATTATTTTGATTAGCGTTGAAACATTTTTTTCAACGTTCTGCATCCTTGGCAGGACATGTTTCTCAGTGCAGGCAGTAGCATTTGCGGGTCTACTTGGCTCCATGTTTGGCCAGTTCAGCAGCCTTTATGATGGGTTGAAGTTGCGGAGACGAAACATCTACAACATAGTAAATAAAAACCAGTCTGTTTAAAAAAGTAGAGTAATGATCATACACTGTCATGATTTACATTGCATTTGCTCAGGTGTGGGAAGGAGGACAAGGGATTGGTCTTCCCCTCCCCTCCCCAACTTTCCTTTTCTGTTCTCCCATCCCTCCCCTGTCTCTTTGTTGTTCCAACTCCTGCCTTGAAAAATGTTTTGATTCTCTCCTGCCCTCCTCTCCCTCTCTATACCCTGCCCACACCCCTACCAGGTTCCTGCCACCCTTCTTCCACTCTTCTTGGCTGCCACTCTCCAACCCCCAGGCAATTAGGTGAGAATAAAAATAAAGTTTAATTAGCATTAGTTTAGTCATGCATGTACTCCCACTTAAATTACATTCTAAAACTAAGAGCACCACAAGGCTCCTCTTGAGACATTTTCTAATTCACTAGTGATAAACATCCATGAGCCAATAGCAGTGTTTCAGAGTCAGAGGGTTATGGAAATTTTCTAAGGTATCAGTAAACATGAATCTTCCCAAATTTTCTTTCTCAACAACTCAATGTGTTGTGGTTTTGACCAGAGACCCGTCACTCAGCTGCATGGCCAACATAGTGCTTCTGTTCACAAACAGTTTGAAAACTGGGCTGAAACATAATTAGTCTTAAACATAAACACATATGCAGCAGTGAATTAAGATTAATATTTTCTTGGATTTCTAGCAAATTTGATCCAAGATACACTGTACTACAACCATGGACAAAAGTCTTGGAACAAATGTGCACTTGTGCCTCTTTACAAACACGCGATAAAAAGAGTCGTGCGAGATTCAACCTACACATGCCCAACCCCTCTCCCCACCCCATCTACAATGTTTAAAACATGTACCTGCATTTTTTTTCTGACTTTCAACATTGTATTGGGTGGGGGAGGAGGGAAATGTAACAGAATTTTAAAATATAGCAGTGGTTTTTGAAATAATGCTCAAATCATTGTGTTTTGCATGACTATTTTATCCAGGATTGTAGCCTCTTTTAAATATTAAGAATCCAAGTCGCTTTTATCTGGGAGATTTAATGACCTGTCTGGGAGAACAAGCAATTTGTTCCATATCCAGGAGACTCCCCTACTATCTGTGACAGATTTCTCTTCACCTTTGTGGTTTCGTTAGTACTAGTGTAAACTTTATTATTTATTATTATTTTTTATTATTATTATTTATTATTATTATTTTTTTTTTTATTTTTTTTTTTTTTGCAATAGTACGTAAGCCTCCTGTAAGTAATGTAAGTAAGTAACATGTGGTATGTAGGTATGGTATGCTAGTATCGTGATGTAAGTTGTAATATGTCGTAATGTAAGTATCATGCAGATATTATGTAAGTTACATATTGAATAAATAAATTAAAAAAAAAAAAAAAAAAAAAAAAAAAACCTTTGTGGTTTCAGCACTTGGCAAACTCCACATTAACTTAGGGCTGTTTTTGTGTGTGGCCTCATATATACGCCATAAGCCTTTTTGTTCAAGGTTCATTACATCTCAAAACTTTAAATTATGTCCCACAGAATCAATCATGAGAAGTTGTAAGGTTTATCAATCATGAAGAGTTGTGAGGTTTATTGTTTAACCATTTGCAGATGGTTAGACAAAGAAAGCACTTTCTCCTCAGTTATTTAAAGTGTTGGTTTGGCCAGGGTTTAAACCCATGACTTACTGCACAGTAGTCGGGTACTGTAGCAGCTCTCATAAGCTCTAAGTTTCGTTGGGAGGTATAGTGTAGCACCTCTATTGTTTTAGGGATAGGGTCCATTGTTTGTGTTGTTTGTTCTTTTGTTTGCCTGAAGGGTTGCAAGGCAATCTCGTGAGACCTTACGAGAGCTGTTACATGCCTCCAGTAGTCAGGTGCTCTATCAGCTGAGCCAACCAGTTGGTGGTTGCAATGTGGAATACTTACATGAATCACAGTCATAGCACCACACACTCACGTCACTGAAGCTTAGCACCAACATGTGGCCAGTATTTGCATTGTGCTCCACCATGTGATTGTTGACATAGCGGCTACACATCACTGCTGAGCAAATGAAGCACAGCCAGTTCTCACCAACATTGGCACATGATTCACAAGGCTTGGACATGTCAATATGAAGAGAGGATATGTCTGATAAAAACTGGTAAAATATGAAAAATAGCGAATGCTCATTTCAATCTTTCTTGAATCTTTATTGACTAAGAGGTCTAAAAATTATATGCAGTTCCAGAAATACCACCCCCCCCCCCCCATGGAAGGTTGATGAAAATTCCAATTGGGGGGGGGGGTGGGTGGGCAAAACTTTTTAAAGACTAGTAAATTGGAATTTCCAGAGGGGAGGTATGGATATATTTTCTGGATCCACACAGTTGGGGAAGAAAGTAAAACATAAGAGACAAAAAGAAGGGGCAATAAAAGGGAACAGGTTGCAAAGTAGGGAAAAAACGGATTGGGGATTGTAAGGAAAGTGACTAACAAGGGGAGGGAAAGTAAAGACCAAGAAAGGAGAGTATTGCTGGGGAGAAAGAGGGTTAAGGAACAGGGAGAAAGGAAGAGATTCCAAAAAATGCCAGATTACATGAGAACATGCATATGCTGAGAAATGGAAATTGGCAAGATTTCCGCACAGCACATTATACATTCACTTTGCGACTCAAATTCTATTCGTTTTTGATCAAGATTAGTATGAATGTGATGCATGAATATAAATGTCAGGAGTTGTGCAGAAATCTTTCCAAACGTTTTGCTGACACACAAGCAAAAACCAGAATCCATGAGAAGGAAATGAATGGATGGAAAACAAGGTTGGAGGGTACTTTTGCTGAACTCGGCTCAAATTTACTGTATCAGGAGCCCATCACTAGGAGCGCACAACTCCCATACTAAGCCTGTCACGGTATTTTTACAGATCAATTTATTTTTAGACTATCTTTCCCACATAAAAGGAAGTTTTGGTACACATGATACCGCATCATCATCACATTTCTTTTGCTATAACGTTTCTCAGCTTCACAGATAAACTTTAGAACAAAAGGAAGTTCGAGGAAAAGTTTCACACAAGAGAATGGGGATAATGGAGCATTGTGATTGGTCATTGGGGTTCCTGCAGGAGTCCCATAATCGCGGCAAATTCAATGCAAAAATAAATCGGTCTGTGAAAATGCCGTGACTTGAATATAGGGTAGTTGTACGCTCTCCTAGTGATGGGCTCCTGACTGTACAGCATATTTAAAGCAAGCAGATTGGGAACGTGATGAGAAGGGTATGGAAGATCACCAACATAAGCTTACATTTGAAGGCGAAATGCAACAATTTTTTACGCTTACTTGAACATGTGGGCAGTCTAATTTCGGTTCAACCGCAAAACCTGTATATTCTAAGCCACCTGAAGCCATTTCTTGTCAAGAAGATGAAATCTCTGCTCAAATGACCAGTTAACACCCTCGCTCATAGCCTGCGTGACAGACGCCTTTTTCGGCTCTTGTTTCACAAGCCAAAAAAGGCGTCTGTCACGCAGGCTACCTCGCTCACTTGAGATTTTTGGCAAGGTTGCTAAGGGATAGGCCAGGGACCTCGGCTGTAACAAAACGGGATAGACAAAGGAAAGTATCATGAAAAAAAAAGGGAATAGAAGGAGAAAGACAAAATAATTAAATAAAATATAGTAAATATGGAAAACGTCAATCTCTTCGGGAAAATGAGTGAGACACCACCTTGTCTAAGTGGGCACAAGAAACATCTTGCCCGTTGTTGTTCACCGCTGATCGCAGATTCGCGGGCAGAACCTCTACTTCATTTGGAGTGTCTGAGGATTGTATGAGATGAGTAATTGCATTTTTGGTGCTAATCGGCAAAAGAAATGAAGATTTTAACCTGGAATATCAACGGGATTCGTGCTGCTAGGCGAGATAAATCTCTGAAGAATATTTTGGATTCTCTTGAAGCAGATGTCATTTGTTTGCAAGAGACGAAAGTTACTCGTGAGTACATTTCATGTGTTGATTAACGGCGATCGGAAATATTAGAGGATCTTTTCTTTCCTCCGCTGTCTATTTTACCTTTTGTTTCAAAACGGAGCTTCGGTCATTCTTTAGAGAGCAATCAAGTCATATAGAAGTCTTACGCACAATCATCCCGGAAAAGAAGGATACGGATTTTGAGCCCGCGAAAATGAGCACCCCCACACAAACCGGTGGGAAGGGCATGGAGAGTTGCGTCTTTAACTGAGATTAATTATGACTGTTTGAAGTTATTGGGTTGTCACTGAGGCTTATTATCGGGTGAAATTTAAAGAGACCACAAAGTTCTGTTCAAGTTTGCTTTGTTTGTTTACAATGGTACATTGACTAAAGTCTTGGGGTGGGGTCTTCAAGGAATTCTGCATACATTTAAATAATTTTTATTCGGAGTTTTAAACAAACGTTAAAACCAACCATGTAATCATAATAAAAACTACTTTAGAAATGGAAGTCACAGTCTATTTAAAATCAAAAAGGCATCTATTTACAAAACATTTCTTAAACCTCGTGGTACTGACACATGGGATCTGGTAAGGGTGTGACCTACCGCGTAGGGCCCTGCCAGGTCCTGGAGGGGGTGTGAGAGAGTATCAACAACTCTATTCCACAACCTGCTGGATTGATGTAACTTGTTGTGTATACCTGAATTTAAGTGCCCTTTTCTGTTGTCTATCAATTTGGCTCAAATATTTATTTGAAATGTTTGCAAGCTGCTTGTTTGAAATAGTCATATACTGGTGGAAGCTCAGTTCTTGAATGTTTTGCATTTGTCCAGACTAGCTAAACTGACTGAAGCTGGTCAGTTTATGAATGGTAGCGTATGTACTATTCTGAAGGGCTGATTCTACTTGATCATTATCAGATTGTTTGCACAAAAAACTCTAACATGTATTGATTTTTTTTTTCAAATTTGCTACAGTTAGACAGTTCCGTGTTAGCAGAGGTCTCTCAGGGTGAGAAATAAATGAGAGTCGAGGAGAGAGACCTCTGCCAGCTTCCGACGGGTTGTTTGATGAAGCCGCTGACCAAATTTCTGGTCAAAACTTACTGGTTTTCAAAGCTGGTTTCTGCTACACAAGACTGTGCATGCTCTGTTCTGTTCCCTGCTGAAAACATCTGAGCCCACTGTGTCACATGCAAAACAAACTTTTGATCATGCTACAATTAAAATTGGCTATTTCTTTCCCTGACGATCACAATGTCAAAGAAATATCATCAATCCAGAAGAAAGACGTTACTGTGTTCTTGGATACATTTGTGTGCCTTCCAACAAACTCCTGAAAATCCCTGAATTTCCAACTGGCCATCCGTGTAGCACTGTGAGTTTACACTTTTACTCTCCCAAGCCACTCGTTTTGGGTGTGTCTCTGCTGAATTCCCTCATAAAGAATGACGTATTTTTGTATGGAAGTCTGGAAATTAAAGCGATCAAGATCTAAGGCAACTTGCTTTCCCTTGAAGGCTTAGAAATCGCATTTCGGGACCTGAACATTTTCTTTTTGTGAACCGTCGAGTAATTCGACTAACCAGTTTGCAGAGTCCGGTCCCATGTGACCAAAATGTAATTTGTTGTTAGGGAAACGCTGGCGCCCGGGCGACAGAGAACTCATCAAATATATTTTTCCTGGGGAGAGACCTGCTTGCAGGGAATTAGACAGTGAATTAGCAGTGTCAAAAATGTGAAAATTGTAATAACAGTAATTAACCTAGTTTTATGGAGAAGGGCTCAGTGAGAACTAGATTGAAAGAAATTTGAAGCATTGGCAAGAATCAATATTCCAAATTGGGGTGCATGTCTTCATCAACAAAACAGCTGATCTGACTGGCAAATTCTGAAAAACAGAAACTGTCACTTTATAGAGCTAATACAAGCATAAACAGGGAGAAAATCCAGTGGTACTCCAAGGTAGGGATTGCACACTGAGCTGGCAGGACTGTCCCTTAAAAATATATTTTGTATGAAAAGCACAGCTGGGAGACTGCAACTTGTGTGTGGCCAAACTTGTGTGTGGCCAAAAAAACAAACAAGCAAAAATCTTTATTTAACGTCAGTAATAATAGCACACAAAGTGCTCGTTTGCCAGTGGAATAGCCTTCCATAATCACCCCAAGAGGCTACAAATGACAAGAGAGCCACAGACTGGGAGAGATCAGGAAGATGGAACACCAAAAGCTGGATAGGTGTCTTGAAAGTATGAATTATGTAATAGTTGCATTACTTAATAGGAGGAACTTCAGTGGACACCAGAAAGCAAACATGGCAGAAGGGGGTGACAGGGCTGAGGATAGTCACATAAACCACCTTAATGTTGCCTCCTTATTATTGCCAATGTAACTGGCAATAGCTAATCAATCTAAGGTGGTACTTATTTTTGTGGAGGAAAGGCATGGGAGGACATTACAGGGGCCCTGCTCTAGCAGAGCTCACTGACCTCTGGCAACTTACTTTTGTCATTGGGCAACCTGGAAATTATTGGGTTTTTTTATATGCTGGGTACCCCTAATCTCAAGGGTTCAGAGGTTATGGGACTCCCAACTGCTTTTCTTAGAGCACAGCCTTGCATTGTCAACAAAGGTTCTATCTTATTTCTTACGACGTGTGTTTTGGTTTCTAGGAGACATGTTAGATGAAGTCACCGCTATTGTAGATGGATACAATGCATATTTCAGCTTCTCAAAAGTCAAGACAGGATATTCTGGTGAGTCAAAAGTCTGCACCTTTTTTTGCATTTTACCAAGCATAGCTGGCAAGGATAGCCAAAAAAAGCATTGCAATCCTTTATAGCTTATTTAATTTACAAACAACAGCAAATTTAAGACTGTCTTTCTCACACACCACTGGGAGCCATGCCAAGCCGAACCACACAGCCTGACCTTTATTAACATAAGAACATAATTGTCTTACAATGACACACATAACTCAACTTAACACATTCTACAAGTTCTAAACGGGTGGGTGGGCGGGGCACATCAGGCAATGGCAGATGGCAAAACAAAAACTGAAACCTTACACAAGCCACGTGACCTGAAACCCCTGCACACCTGGACCCAGACTCCCAGCCGTGTGTGAGAAAAACATTTTCCGCTTCTTTCGTTCCTCAGCCAGCGGAAAACCACACTTATTGGTAGAACACAGAATGAGTTTAAAGGGACTATGGCACGACGATTTTGTCGTTTGGATCAATTCTTTCCAAAAACCATTACTTGGAGCTTTTATTAATTTTATACAATGTTCCTGATAAACTATGAGGTGGTGATTATTAAAGAGAGCATCCCATAATAAGATTTTTGGTGTTTTTTCTCGAGATAGTGTCAAAACTTGAAAAAATTGGTCCAATATTTTCAAGATTCAATCAATTTCCATCCCTGCCACATTGGTAGCATCAGATGACAGGAAACAGTTTTAGTGTCAATATAGTCCTAAATAACAAAACTGGACTGTTATTTTTGGATCTGGTTTGATGGCAAGACATTTTGAGCTTTAAAAATATGCTAAAATAGCATGACATAGCCCCTTTAACCTTCTGCACCCTAAGAGTCACTACTTGATCATCACTTAAATTTCTCCTTAAAACATCGCTGGTTGTTCAGGCATACAAGTCATGAGAATGCAGGAGTCCATCACTGAATATACAGTGTCCTGATATTTATACAGCTTCTCCCAACTAAGCCATAAGAGCCATGGGAGATCAGTTAGGAGAGGATAAGTCATTGAAAGGTCAATCCAGTTCCTACACTACACCAGCATCTAGCGTTGAACAGTCAAGCTTTCAGATCTTATAATAATTTTTATAATAATTATTAGGAATGCTTAAACAATGCTGGGCCTTGCAGGATATTTATTGTAATTATTTTGTGGTTTAGGTGTTGCCACTTTTTGTCGTGATGCGGTGACCCCTGTTGCTGCAGAAGAGGGTCTTTCCTCTACGCTAACTCAGCAGCCTTCTGTAGGTTGCTATGGTAACAGCAGTGATTTCTCTGTTGAAGAGCTGGAGGCACTAGATGCCGAAGGTCGAACTTTACTAACAGAACACAGACTTCTTGATGGGAAAAGCGTCGTTATCATAAATGTTTACTGTCCAAGAGCTGATAAAGAAAACAAAGACAGAGTGAACTTCAAACTCAACTTTTATAGATTGCTACAGGAGAGAGCTGAGATGCTTCTAAAGGCAGGAAGGTACTTGTATCCAGATTCATGCTGTTGTTCTTTGGCACTTCTGTACTGCAATTTACACTAGATCTTTTCAAGTGCAGCACTGGTATCACTTCCACTTACTGGTTTTGGCTACAGATGAAAAATTTCAATGTATACTGAAAATTGTACATGTATTTCTCAAACTCATTAATAATTCATCACGTTAAAACAAAGGAAATCTAGACCGTGAAGGGTGTTTGGATACCCGGTCTTAATTAGCATAGATTTTGACGATTTTACTTCTCCGTTAATTCCTTAGTTTTTGTTTCAATTGAGAAGATATATCAGACACTCGAGACAGTGTTTTATCAGCCATCCAAACACCTCGAATTCCGTCAAAAATACTCCGCTGCGCGTCGTATTTTCAACTCTCTTCTTGGTGTTTGGATATCCCGATGAAACACTGTCTGTCGTGTTTGATATATTAGAGAGTTTTAGCAACTAGGACGGCGACGGCAACGAGAACGTCACAAAACAATAGGCAAAAACAATCATTCTGCACGTGCGTTTTATAGTTTTGCACATTTCTTTGCCGTCATCTGCACAACAACAACGTGAAATCACCAAATTTCATGTTTTCTCGAGAACGTGAACGTATGGAGGCAAAGTTCTCTTTCTTTTTTCTTACTTTAACGCCGTCCATAGCAATTTAGTTCTTGGACAGTTCGTCAGCATTTCCCAAGTTAAACAAATTTCAATAATTTCGAAAGCGTCCCAGAAACGAGAAGTTATATTTTGAAATGACGTTTTCGTTGCCGTCGCCGTCGTCGTTGCTAAAACTCCCTATTACGTCAAATGCAGGACAAAAGAATGCAAGCGTAAGAAATCAGCATTCACATCTGTCATCTGAAGTCATTGTCATCAATTCCTGCACAAGCCTACTGTTTTTAAGGCTTTCTTTGTGCTACTGCTCTAGTGGCAGAAACAACAACGATGTTCTATCACAACTTATTTTACTTACTGCTCAGTATATGATTCTGATGTGTTCTGACCGTCATTTGTGGTTTGTCTTGTAGACATGTCATAATTCTTGGTGATATAAACACAGCTCATAAGATGATTGATCACTGCGAGCCCGATGAAGAGGTAACATCACTGATTTGGAACTAAGATTTTTCTAAGGTTTATCAGGAATTAATTTGTTGTTGGAAATCACCAGTTTACTCAACACTAGTCACGTCTCAATAATCTTTTATTTGTCACAAAGCTCACAATAAATCTCGACCGTCACCGAACACGTTCTCTCTCAACTCTGAATTACAGATCATTTTTTATTTCAAAAGAATTCTTTGATCACGTGATCAACTTGTCGCTCAAGCTTAATTACATTGATCTGATTGGCTATTGATTGCTGTCACGGTTCTTGTAACGATATAAATTTCCTTTTCGTCACGCACCTATAAGTAACGCAGCTATAAATCTTTAACATTGTCACCCTCTTCGAGAGTTTTCGGGTGACAAGTTTTGTTAAGTCAAAACGCCGGCACTCTAAACAAAAGGTAGTGAGGGAAATGATACCCATGCGTGGAGCTGTGCGCCAAATGTCAGCCGCGTGTCCGGTCGAACCGGAAAAGGTGTGCTGAGGGCAAAGAAACCGTGGCTAACCGTGCGTGACACGAGTAAAATGGCACACTAACAAGCAAAATGACGCGCGAGTCGTATAAAATTAAAATGTAGTTGATCGTTTTCAAACTTAATCTATGTGAGGTGCATGGTCTTCCGTATACTTATCAAAACATCTGCTGATAGTGTCCTTTTTCTCAAGAATGCATGTATATACAACAGTAAGGTACAAATGAGCGCCATCAAGAGGTATAAAACATATTAACCAACTATTGAAATTTACGCGTATCAAGTTTCATCCTAAAAATGCACGAAAAAAACGTGGAACACAGATAAGCTTTACTGGAGAATACAGGTATTTAAGTGATTCTTGGAGAGGAGAACATTGCGGTTTTCTTGTGTAGGAAGTAAATCTAAGTAAATGCAAAATTCAAATCTGATTCCTGTACGGTTATTAATCGAACGTTTGTTGCTTATCGCGGGATTCTTCGATTTTAGTCACGTGACAAGGCGGCCATGTTGGTGATCAAAACAATACAAATTCGCATAAAAATAAAGTTTAGTTCCCAGCGGAGAGACAGACTATTGTTCTTGATCACCAACATGCCCTCCATGACGTCACATGCAATTCAACGATATGTAAGGTTATCGAGGAATCAGTCAAGCGCCAAGCTCATTGCCTCTGGTTTTGCGAGACGCGATCCTCGACTCGATCCTCGATTGCTGAGCCTCGATCCTCGATGCTCGAAACTCGCGGAAATAGAGTATCGATGACATTTTTATTTGAAAAAGATGCTTATATCAATACAACGGAAACGAAAAGTAAGGTTCAGGAGCAAAGAAACGAGAGGTAGTGATCCGGCTCTAAACACTTTCCGCCATTGTGCAGACTAAAACCGCGTGGTAAAGATCAAGTTTTGCGATCTTTTACAATAAAAAATTGGGTTTTGTATATACCGTCGTTGATTAACTGACCGTTGTGGAAGGCTTACTTTGGCAATTCGGAGGCACTTTCGTGACCGTTGTCGTTGTGGAGAGGTGGCCGTTGTACAGAGGTTAAAATAAAAGTAATTGTATGGACCGCCGGGACAAACAAAGATGACCGTTATACAGAGGTGGCTGCTAATGGAGGTTCGACTGTACACACAAAAGAATACAAAGGAAATAGTGTGTAGTAGTTGCTAGTGATTACTATTAACTAACTTCTATTTCGCGGGTTAAATAAACACTCTAACACGGTGACCGTATTACTTGTTTTGACTGCCAACACACAAGTGTTCAAGGATGTTGCGCACGTTTGCAAAGGTCTTGAGGATATAGGATCACAAAATTCTGGTTTTCAATTGCAAATAACTGAAATGTTACTATTGTTTGGCCATAATTATAGGAGACGTTCAACTCTAATCCGGGGAGGCAATGGCTGAATCAGTTTTTATTTTCAAGGGAGCAGTCAAACAAGCCATGTACCTCATTCACTGAAGATCCTTCAAAATCGCAACAGGAGAAAGAAAAGATGTTTGTAGACACGTTCAGATACTTTCATCCGACCGAGCGAGGTGCTTTCACGAATTGGTGCACCGTCACAAGCGCTCGTCAGACAAACTACGGAACTAGAATAGATTATATTTTAGCAGATGCAGAGCTCGTGGAGAAAGAGTTTGTAGATTGTGTGATCAGGGCTGATGTTGAAGGATCAGATCATTGTCCCGTTGTGGCAACTTTGAAGACGAGTTTTCAAGGGGCTTTGAAGCCGCCTACACTTTGCACCAAGTATATGCCTGAGTTTGCAGGAAAGCAACAGAAGCTTAATTATTACTTCGTCAAGAATTCTGAACATCCTCGATCCTCAAGCCAACCCACAGTTTCTTCGGTCAGCAACAAGTCACACGAAGTGACAACCTCGTTGAAACGCAGCGCTTCTTTTGGCGATGATAAAGGTAGCGTTAAGCGTCAAAAATTAGGAACGAAACCAAAACTAAGTAGCCAGCCAAAGACAGATCTATTCAACTTTTTTTCAAGATCATCTAACTCTGTCAGTAATTCATCTGACGGCAAAGTTAAAGGTAAAACTGTTATAGGTAATCCTAAAAACTTGAAAGTTTCAGAGACAATGACATCCCACGCAAACAAAGAGTCCTCGAGTTTGAAATTGGACGAGTGTTCCTCTAGGGAACAAACGTCGAGCCGTCGTGATGAGGATAAACTCTCTGACGATGCTATGACTAACAAAGACTGTCCTAAGAAACGAAAAGCTGAAGTCGCACTCTGGAAAAATATTTTAACGGGGCCCCGTCCACCTCCTCTCTGCAGTGGCCACAAAGAACCTTGTGTTTTAAGGACAGTGAAGGTGAAAGGACCAAATCAAGGGAAACGGTTTTATTGCTGTGCGAGACCGCAAGGCCACAGTTCCAACCCACAGGCGCGGTGTAATTTTTTTAAGTGGGTGAAGTAGATACTTTATATTTCAGCAAGGGATCCGCACTACAGAGTAAGGGAAATGGGGTGCAGAGGCTCAGGAGAGGAATGGTGGGAGACGGGAGGAGCGGTTGCGAGGCAGTCCAGGAGAATCTAGGAGTATCGGGGAAGGGAAGTAGTCGTAAAAGACCAGAATTTCGAAAGTGAACTGTACAAACTAAAAAAAAACAAACAAACAATATTGTCCATTAAAGCAAACAAACGAACAAACAAAGAGGTGGGAACCACTGGAGAGAGTTGGACGTGGATAGGAAAGGTACGGTGAAAATTCAGACACTGCCTTTCGCACCTAGCCTGGTGCCCCCTTCCCACCCCCTCTTAAAAAGGAGCCTTGTCCCTGCCAATGGGTTAGGGCTGTTCATTTTTATTGTATAAGCCTAGTAATGTAATAAAATATTGCTAGAATAAAACTTTGAAACTGACTTTAAACCGATACACCACATGTACAATTATTATTACTCTTTTTTTTTTTTGCCAACATATGCAGACGCTTGCTCATCATTTGCATCGTCCAGCCCCGTTGAAGCAATCCAACAGAAAATTTAAAATAATATGGCGTTATTATATCTCTCAGTTATTATGCGACCTATGGTCAGTTTTTGCGCTATGCCCCGCTAAATTTGAAAGTTCGGCTTTAATTCAATTAGTTTTCTCACGCTTCCGATCAACCTCAAAGAAAAAAGTAAACATCTTGCCAACCTTCGTTTCTTCCCGTCGATTTATGCCCCCCTCGCTTCGCGCGAGGGCCACAAAGTTTTGGGAGCACTCGTTTTGCCTTCGTTTTTCGCTTTCTCGTCTCACCCTTCATAAGACGAAATCAAGGCTGGCCACAACGACGTGGCCGGATCCTCGACGAGCTGAACAAAAAAGTAGGTTTTTTGGTCTTATGTGAAACAGGGTCATGCAAGAAAGCGAAAAACGACAAGAACGTAAAAGAGGTGAGTCTTCTTTAACAATTTTATTGAAATAAAATAAAATTTGCCTTTATTTAACGTTCGCAAATTTCAATATTTTATTTCTCATACAAGATACTTGTTGGGATACCTGCTCGCTTGATTTAAAGGTCACGTTCCGCGTCACCCGACGCGCTAAATTATGTTAATTACGTACACCACACCCTTGTGATCATACCATGGGCCACTTTGACTGGTGGACTGAAAACGGTTCACGAGTGAAAAAAACGGAATCAAACACCAAAACAATTGAGTTTATGTAATGTTTAATAAACGAGCAGCAGTGTTTTATCGGTTTTAAAATCACGAGCCGAAGGCAAGTGCTGCGAGTTCATTGAACATCGTCACAGGACCCGCGGAACAATTTTTAAAGCGCGAGGGCCGGGAAGGGGCCTCACTCTATAAAAATGGTTAGAACGTATACTTATTTCGTCAGGCTTGGATATATTTTCCCGTGAGGTCCACCAGCTTTAGCCGGCCGTGAAAGTACCTTCCATTTCTGGAAATGCATTTTACTAAATTTATTTTTTTTCTACAAAAAGTAAGGGGGGCTGCCCATCCCCCCCCCGGCCCCTCCGTCAAAAACATTCCTAGAAAAGCGTGTCCCAATCGAGATGATATTTAATAATGCTTTGTTGGAAATTAGCATAGGAAAAAAGGTGATCAGCTCAAAAAAAATTTCCTGCAAGCACCTGACGGAAGAACAAAATTGCATGCAGCTCAAATGTAATATAAAAAAAAATTCTTGTACTGCTGCAAGAAAGAAAAAGCCATGTTGCAAAGCTATTTCAGCATTGCGGGGGGCCTTACAAAATCCCAGCAAAACTGCAACCATGCTATGAGCATTTCTGAACTGCTTTTTGCTGTTTTTGATTATTTTTTTTTTCACATCTACCTGTGGTCAGGGACCGCACAGACAGACAGACAGATAGACATGTTTTTATTTGGAGTCTTATACAATATATAGTACATCGACTACGAATTCCAAATAACTAAAAGTTACAAACAACAGAAATTTTTACTTAATTAATTATTAAGTTGCTAATTGATTAAGTCCTAGAGTATTTACTTTTTGCCGTCTTCCCCTATCCTTTTTTCAAAGCATTCGAATATATGTTTTGCTATTAGCTTTTGTATTTTAGCATTTCCGCTGGGGGGGGGGGGGGGGTTATTAGAACCATGAATATTTTGTTAGGTGACATTCTGCTTATTTTTATTCCACATTCTTTTTCTAAATAATTAAGTAACGAACGTCTTTTTTCCTGGTAAGCAGGG
>OX419346.1:5833494-6018494 GCA_948470475.1 Galaxea fascicularis
AGCGCTGTTTCTAGAAATTCAACAGCGCTTTACAATACTCACAATTAAGATAATAAAAAAGATAATCATTAAAGCTAATCAATTAAAAACTAAAACTATGAAATAAAGTAACGCTTAAAAAGAAATGTCTTCAACTTAGATTTGAAAACAGTCAGTGAATTACAAGATCTTATATCGTCTGGAAGACTGTTCCACAGTGCAGGGGCAGCACAAGAAAAGGCTCTTTGCCCGTATGATTTAAGATTATATTTCGGTGTTACAAGGAGAGATTTACCCGAGGAGCGTAATGATCTTCCAGGTTTGTAAACAGATAACAGTTCAGAAAGATATTCAGGTGCCATACCATGTAGTGATTTGAATGTTAGAAGTAAGATTTTATAATCAATTCTCTCGGTCACAGGCAGCCAGTGTAGCTGTCTCAATATGGGTGTTATGTTATCATACTTGTTGGTCCCCATGAGGAGGCGCGCCGCACTGTTCTGAACAAACTGTAGTCTCTGAGTTTGATTCTTGGAAAGACCGGATAAAACGGAATTAAAATAATCAAGCTTAGAAGTGATAAATGCGTGAATAAGGGTCTCGCAGTGCTTAAAAGATATAAATTTCCTAATTTTGGCTATGTTATTTAGATGGTAGAATGCAGATTTGCAAATGGAAGCAATCTGTTTATCCATAGAAACCAAATTGTCAAACCAGACGCCGATATTTCTTGCAGAGGTCGATGCAGTGATATAATCAGATCCGGCATATATAGAATTGAGTGTGGGGGTCGGCCGATGGCGAGCATTAAGAACTAACAGTTCAGTTTTATCACCATTCAATTTCAACTTGTTTATCATCATCCATTGTTCAACATCTTTAATACACAGTTCAACTCGAGATGTGGAATGCTCTGGTTCCCCTGCAGCTGATTGACAGAAGCTTAAATAAATTTGCGTGTCGTCCGCATAGAAATGATAAGACATGTTGTGCTGTTTGATTACATTAGCAAGCGGGGCAGTGTATATGGAATATAGCATGGGCCCTAAAACAGAACCCTGTGGGACGCCATATTTCAGACAACGGCTCGAGGAACGTTCGTTCTCAACATAAACAAATTGGCTCCTATTTAGAAGATAGGATTGAAACCAAGTGAGAGCCTTGCCTCGGATTCCAAAGCAGTGATCAAGTCTATTCAACAAAATGGAATGGTCAACAGTATCGAACGCGGCAGAAAGGTCCAAGAGTATAAGTATAACACACTGACCATCATCAATAGCTCGGAGAACATCATTGTGAACACGGGTCAGTGCGGTCTCAGTGCTATGACCGGCCCTATAAGCAGATTGAAATAGCTCCATAAGGTCACCATTATTGAGATGCTCATTCAAATGAGCAGCAACCACTTTTTCTATTGCCTTGGATACAAATCGGAGATTGGAAATAGGCCTGTAACTTAGATAGAGTTCATGATCAAGGGCCTCTTTCTTGATTATGGGGATAAGAGCGGCTTCCTTGAGTTTCATAGGAACGGTCGCATTATCAAGCGATAAGTTCACAATACGCACAATAACAGGCAACAAGACATCGTAACAATCCTTCAGCAGAGCACCAGGTACTGGATCCAAGATACAGGATTTCCCAGCCGTAGTACGTAAAAGAGAAGACAATTCTGTAACATTAGTCGGAGACAATTCAAGCAATTCCGTAGGAATATGACAGGTCGAAGCTTGAGGCAAGTCGGTAACTTCTAGCATGTTATCCCTGAGAGACCGAACCTTATTTTGTATCCTGCAATGTATAAATTATTCCACCCCAGTCCCACGCCAGCTATCATATCTCACTGGAGATGACCAACCTCCATTATAATCAGGGGTTTCGAAATGTTTTGAAGTAGGCATAAGACTCTGGAAAAGTAGGCGGCTGCGACAAGGGAAGGGCCACAAGGCGCCCAAGCTGATTGCTATGACCAGAGTAACCGGCGACATGTAACCACGTAGCAGGCAAAACTCCGGCGGTCGCCGCCTTGTTTTGAAACCACTGTATATTTAACTCATTAAGGTGTTTGTCTCTAAATAGAATACATCTAGATTGGACATGCATGATTAATTGTTCAGTCAAAAAAACCAACCCACTTCAACACTGTTAAATCGTACATGTACATGGAAGCTAGGGGATGTGGCCGTGGTTGGCATCGGCTGGGACCACAACTTCACCCTAGAAAAAAGCTAAATCGATAGATAGCCCAGCAATGGTACTACTTCCACTGTGGTGAAAGTTGGGACATAATTATGATGATAAAACCAGCATCATTTTAGTTTTATGTCTGTAGACCTTTTAATTAATTGTTTATTGTCTTTTTTAACCAGTATTTTGTGGCTCATGGTTTCATCATGTATTGAGCTGGTGGAAACACAAGGATGAGGAGAACATTTTATTTCTGAAATACGAGGAAATGAAGAAGGTATGTAATTTGTAGTTAGTAAACAAATTAATTTGCTTGGTGGTAAAAACCATGCCTGGCTCGGGTTTTTACCTCCCTAAGCCTCATTTGGGATGGGTTGCAATTTTATTAATTTGTCCACATTGCCCCAAATTTCAATACAAACAGAAAAGCTGCAAAAAATCCAAATATTTACCAAAAAAGGAAACTTGGTCGGTGAAATCTTCTTGCCATGAAATATCAGGGCACTTGAGGTTTTAAATTTTTCCAGAAGAAAAGACTTTTTAGCTGGGTTTGTCAGGTTCCCTGTTGCTCATTTTGTTATTCCCTTGTTAACTTGTTATTCCCATTGAACTAAGTTGATGTCAAAAGGACCTCAAGCTACAGACAAGGACTACACTAGTATTTTGGAGTTCGGCCTGTTAAGGCACATTTTGTCAAAACCGTGTTATAGGCACATATCAGATTAATGTACATTAATATTAATATACATTAGGATTTGTCAGGTGCCATTAAGAAAATCGCCAGATTTCTTGGAAAAGAACTTTCTCAAGAAACCGTGCAATGCATCGCGGACCAAACATCATTTCCTGCCATGAAGAACCTAGGTAATGCCAATTATGACTGGATGCCGAAGTACAATGGAAGATTCCTTCGCAAAGGTGAAGTGGGAGATTGGCGAAACTACTTCTCGGAAGAACAAATTGATAGACTAGACGCCCTGTATGAGGAAAAAATGGCTGGTTCCGGCCTGGTGTTTGAATACGACTGAAGAGACACTTGAAAGCTTAAGATTTTTACCTAGTAACTAGACTTCGAGCAGTCCATTATTTTTCCAACGGACAGCAATGTATCAGTCAAATCGTGCCCATGAAAAATTTTGGTCAAATTCCCTACTATGTTGCCAGTTTTACGGTCAAATGCCCCACCGGTTGGGACTTGACAGGGCAACAAATTCCCCATGTTCTAGATATGTAGGTAGATAACCAAGCCGTTTGATGAAGATTTTCTCGCGTTTCACATGTTCAAACCCAATTATCCTTAAAACATCCAAATTTAATATTCAAACTGTTACACGCTTTTAAATGTAAACTTTGTCAATATAAACAGCATAAATAAACAAGAAACAATCCATTGCAAGAAGTCCGCACAGAAAATAAGAACGTGAAAGATAACCTACAACAGAATGAAGAAAATGCTGATGTCAGGAAAGTACTTGTTTTTCCGTGTAGCTTAAAAACGCGCTTTCAAGCCCTACCAATATACAGTAATCATGAATGGTGATACCTTATTCATAACGTATTTAAGGAAAAACTATTATGACAAGGCAGAAAGATATTATGTGATATTAGTTGTTTTGTTGTTGCCTTTTTTCAATTTACAATTTCACAATTTCCTAGCCTTAAGGGTTAGCCACGTTGTTTTTTTTTTTGTCTCATTTCATAGCCATCATGTATATGCTTATGCTTTGCAATTATTTTCTGTAACTCAACATTATTACTGGGGAGGGGAGGGGGGGTTAACAGCAGCAAGAATACATTTTATGTCGACATTTTCACAATTAGGATGTTGAATTCTTTCTGTGACTGGCAGTTCAACATGATCTGTTCTTTGATTTCTTTGTCTGGATTTGCAAAATCGCAGGTCTTTGCTAGTCTTCTCAAACGTGTATGGAAACTGTCCAGAGTTTCGCAAATTAAACAGAGATTTCCATTTTTCTTGATAAACTGGGCAATAGAATAAGAAGTGTTTCTCAACTTCCGCTTCTTTTTTACACAAAGGGCAGATTCTTTCGTTCCGTTTCTCATTCGGTCTCATGTAACGCCCTGTTGGTCTTGCCAATCTATGGTTACTAAATCGCAGTTTTGTCATGGTGGTTCTGTGCCGGATGTTGGTGACCTTGTGAGGGTAATCTTCGCATCTATAATTATCTATTGTTTTGACTTCACGGTATGTTTGCATTTTACTGCTTTGATTGGGATCAAATATCTCATCAAATGTCCGGGGTATACGGGGGGGGGGGGCTTCTTGGATTTGACTGATACATAAGAACGAGACGTGCGGGAGCCCCATGATTGTAGTGCTCTTTCCCGTATTTTGCCTGCATGCTTTCCTACCCCGAAGAAAAATGAAATTTTAGACTTGTATTAGCGATTAAAATAGTGTTCGATTTATACATGATATCATGGTCAAGCCATTTCATTGACTAAACAATCATGTTTAGCCTGTGATCAGGCATTCTTTTTCCTATTGCAAAAACTGCATGGTTATGGGAAAGAATAAGACTGCTTGCATGTCATGTTTTAACCAATCACATGGAATTGAGATCAAAACTATTTCATATTTTTTCATTCAACGTGGATGATCATTAAAAGCGCATTTTTCTCAAATATGCGTCTTTCGTATGATTTAGATAGACCCCAACAGCGAGAACTCAGCTCTTGAGAGAATCTGGCGTAAGCAAACTAGAAGCTCTTAGTATAGACCCTATGCAAAAATGGCTCCCTTTAAATTATTCCTAAGTTCATATTCAACATAGCCCAACTTCCCTCGCTCGGGATAACAAATTCTTTAGAATTTTTGTCTCAAAAAAGAGGTAAGTTGGGCTATTTTGAATATGAACAAAAGAATAATTTTAAAAGCAGACATTTTTGCATAGGGTTCATACCTTCCCACCTTTTCTGACTCAAAGGCGTGAGAGAATGCTAAGATTTTCGAAGATGGCACGACCGTATCCGAAGATTTCCGAATACGTCCGAAGACTTCGGAAGACGTTCCAAATACGACCTCGTTCCTTCAAAAATCAGAGATTTTGGGTATAGTGTCGCCATTTAATCGTTTTACGCGGACTTTTGTTTTCTCGCATTGGCTAAAGTGTGTCAGTTAGGCTGTAATAACTCAATTTTTTTCAACCCAGGCGTGAGAAATTCGTCTCGTAGGCGTGAGTTGGCGTGAGATCGAAGTTTTCAACCCGAAGGCGTGAGACTCACGCCTAACGCGTGCGAGTTTCCAAGCGTATCTTTATTCAGCTTGGCGCCAGACGTACGAAAACGGGCACCTCATAGTGAAAGCTGCTTTGCAGCTGTGTGTTTCAGCAGCTGTGTTGGAGGAGGTAAACGCTAGGGTCCTTGGCATGGAACCTTATCAATCAAAGGAACGGAAGCCTCTGGAGGTTGTGTTTGAGCAAAGAAAACCCTGTAAACCCCACGATTAAACTTTAAAAACTCATTAGTTGCCCCTACACATTTCCCATAGAATTAGTAGGGAGAAATTGTTAAAATATCGAGATTATTCATCTTAAGTGATCCCGTTGTTAATTCCTGTGACCACTGGTTTTACAAAGCGTTGGTATCAGAGGGACAAATTTGACGTTCATCACTCCTTGGGTTTACGTGGTTAAGGTGATTCCATAGTAAAAGAACCCGCCATAGATTTCCGATGAAACTTGGTATGCTGTTGTTACGGGACAAGGGCATATTAAAAACATAATAAAAAGAGGTGGTCACCGTGCTTGTTTTCACGCCACAATGCTGATAAATACGCTTACTTAGGTGACTTTTGGTATTAATCTCCATGCGCAACAAATAAGCTCGATTATTTTCAATGCAGCCTGTAATATCAAACAGAGTTTGACTTTCTTTGATTGTTTATTCATTTACTGTCCCACAAAAAATGTCTTCAAATACCCTGCATTTTTTATCCTTTAAAGGAAACAATTTGGACATGCGCTGCTGGGCCCATTATGTCTCCCTCTGTAGTATTTATTTCATTCGCCAAAAAAGTGGCCATAGATTTCTGCTGATATTTTTCTCAGTTATTAAGGGTATTGTTCTCATTGAAATTAGAAAATAAAAAGTGGGGGTCACCGTGCTCGTTTAAGAGAAAAGGAACATTTATTCCGTTATCGAGCTTAGTTTGAGGGGAAATCTCTTACGTTTTGCACGCGCACGCACTCATGTACCCGCGCTAATGACGCGAAAATCGTGCGCAGTAGGGATGCGCAATGCAATATCAAGGAATCACCTTAAAGTGCAACAACATCAAACGTTTGCCGACAAAATTTTACCAGACACGCCCTCCATGGAAACCAGCTAAGTGTTGTTGGGGTTAGCGCGTTTCTTTGATTTAAATAAGGTATACCATGCCACATACCATACCAGAGGTACTGAAGGTCGCTTACTTGCAAATCTAGTCCCCTCCGGTCTCCTGACCCTTTTTCAGCCCCCCTCCCCCCTCGCTCCCTCTCCGAATAGGCTACAATTTGGTCCCGTCTTTTCAGCTCAAAGAAAGGAATGGAATGGGAGAAAGGAATGGGAGTGTTAAAAGAAAGTATTTGAGGATAATTAAGCATGCGCACAATAACATCAAACCTTGCTCCGCGGTTAGCCTGCCTGCATAGCAGGCGTTTATTTAGCTAAGCGCGAACCGAGACATCAAGGGCGAAGCGCGAAACACGAGCAGGATGCGCGACGCGAGAGGAAAAGAAAAAATGAACTTTCTTTCCCTCCGACCTCGCGCTTCGCGTTCGTGTCTCAACTTTTGCCCTCGATGTCTCGCGCTTTGCGCTCGGCTAAATAAACTGCGGTTGGTGAGTGGGTACATTTATTATTAAAAGTGGGCATGGAATCAAATCTTAGCTTGACCGGAGGGGAAGGGGGGTTAGCAATACATTCTCAAGTAAGTGCATTTCTATCCCTTCCTGCTAAAATTATGTTATGTCGTTGCATCGGTGACTATCTTCCTCGAGGAGTTATCTTTACCCTTAATTACTATTATAGTTCTTATTTTGTATTTAATTGGACTCTCTCACAAGCAACCATTGTCTGTAAGCAGATCAAAACAATTGAAACTTAAACTTTTCGTTTCAGGGAGAAATGCAGTACGAAAATTCAGAATTTATGAAAAAAGAGAGATTTTTTCTTTGATGTATCTTTTAAAATTTCGCTTGTTTTGAAAAACAAATATAATTTCTGTTTTCTTCGGAAGGATGATAGCATTCGAAAGTGTGTTAAGTGAGGTCCGAGACCTCGATTTGTGTTTTTTTTTTTTGGAAAGCTGACAACAATTTAGAAACAGATTCTTCTTTGATCTTTAGAGCGTTTTTACTCACGTAACCAGCGGCCATATCGGTTTAATGAAACAAAATAAAATATTTGCATAAAAGTAGAGTTCAGTTCCCCCAATATGACCGCCGCTCCTTTGTTTTGGTACACCAACATGACCGCCGTGACGTCATGTAAAAACGCTCTATTTGAAGTTTTTCTCTATTTGAACAAACGGGCAGTCAGTGTGTTAATAAGGTATTACCGAGGTCGAGTTTAATCTGTACCTACAGGTAGTCAGTAGAACAACCGTTTGGGTTGCCTGCATAACAGGCGTTTATTTAGCCGAGCGCGAGGGCGAAGCGCGAGCCCTTATCTCGCGCTTCGCCCTCGCTGTCTCGCACCTAGCGCTCGGCGAAAACAAACGCCTCATTGTCAGCGTCTCATTGCCAAGTATCTTAAAAGGGGTATTTTAACATTGTTAAGGACAAAACTCTGACGTTTCGGCAATGCGGCCTTCATCACGGGAAATGCGTGAAAACGCTATTGCGAAAGATTTATATTCAAAATTCAAAATTGTGCGTGCGTGAAAAGAGAGCGAGAGTGTGTGCACGCGCATGCAAAATCTTGGTTGAGTCCACTCGGCGCCAAAGAGGCAAAGTTATAAATGCAGCGCATCTCTTTAAAATAAACTCCTGTTACGAAGGCTACCGTTCGAGGGAAGAGGGAGATATTGTTTTGAAACCTGTTTCCCGAGTAAAGACACCTGATCTGAGACTAAGACAACACAGGAGGCAGCTGCAAACTACTGCCTCGGGTGGACGAAACATATTTTCAACGGTGTACGGGCGTAACAGGCCACTTCGTTCTTGATTACTCTTCGTGTCGAGAACTCAAGGTAAAATGCTCTTCGAAAAGGTGCTGCTGTTGGGTTTGTTGATTGTGCTATTTTCACCTCATGGCACTTTAGGTAATATTTTGTTTTCTTTTGTCGTTATATAATTTTTTTTCCTTGAAAGTTAAAAATTATTCAAAGCGGAAAAGTTTCCACGGCTTAGTTTTCTTCTGCACATGAAAGATAAACAATACCCGATATGATCAGACTGGTTCGCAAAAGCAAGGATTTCATTTAGATCAATACATACGGTGACACCAAACATTATGAACTTTTCCCATTGGAAATTACCTAATATTTGTAAAATATGCGTTTCAACGGATGGTTTCTTACCTCGAAGGTGACCTCGTATCGAAACTCGTACTTTTCAGCCTTGTAAATATTTTGTCATTATTTTCATCTTCAGTGGCATCGTTAAGTAAAGTTAGACTACAACATCTTACAGAGATCTCAAAAAATTAAAGTAGTACCTGACATTTAATTTGATCTAAATGTGGCTTTTAAAGATTTCATCCACAGAAAAAACCGGAATGCCCACGGCTCACGGCACAATAAGCGATGCTTCTGCAAAGTGGTGCTTAACTTAATAGCGTTCATTGAAATCGCCGTCTTCCATAGAAAGAAAAGCTAGATCTGTGGTGTACGGCAAAAAGGTTTAGCACTGGCCCCACGATGGAGAGTGATAGATTACAGAAGCTGAACGAGACAAGTTAGGATTTTGTATATGCCGGCCGTTGCGGGTCGTAAATTGGGAAAGAAAGAATGGTTAACTTTACAAAAAAGAATACAAGGGGAACAAAACAAAAAGTGTGGGTCGTTGCTAACGCATTGCCATGGAAACCAGCAAGACATTTACGCGTCAAAAGTTGATAAATTTGAAACTTAGACCCTCTCTTGACTGAGATCAATCAGGTTATTTTCCTAGGTTACAGTCAGTTTGGGGCTTGTAGCTAAGCGGTTGATATTAGCCAATCCATGCAATCTACCAAACTGAAACATAGGCGCGCTTTCTCAAGGGATTTTTCTTTGGTGTTTTTGGCTTTCAATAAAGACAAATTTAGGGCCAGTTTACATGGAGGTGGGGGACCCCATGTAGGTGAGGCAACCCGGCTACAATCATGGACACAATTCTTAGGACAAATTAGCACTTGTGGCTCTTCACACACACGCGACACAAACAATCGCACGAGATTCAAAATACACGTGGCCAGCCCCTTCCCCTAACCCACCTACAATGCTGAAAAGATTTTCCCGCATTTTTTCTGTCTTTTAACATTGTATTGGGTGGGGAAGGGGGAACTGTAACAGAGTTACAATCATTTTTATTTGATAATGTTTACATGATAGGTGAGGTAACCCGCCTAAGCCGGTTGCCCGGTCTGCCAGGAAGGGTAACCCTGTCAGCCGGGGTCGCATTTTGACATGTCAACATCTCAAGGTGGGGTAAACCGCCTAGCCAGGATCGAGCTCATGTTACATTTGCAAGCGCGCCAAAGTCGAACCACAACAATATGGCCCGCGCTTACAAACCCGGCGAGCTTTTTCGCCAGCTTCATCTGCGCAACGTGGAACAGAGCGAAGGCAATCAAGCATATTCTGGGAGTGGGAGGAAAGAAGACCCGATGGACTCTCACGCATCCATTGTCAACAACGCTACCTATCGCCCGTCGATAGTACAACCAGCGCAAGGCAAGAGAAAAGCCTCTGAGAACGACCACGCAACAACGTCTAGAAACTTCACACCGCCGGTCCCTTGGGTTGTAAGTTTGCATCTAAACCATGGCTATTTTTCGACCACGGCTAGGCGGGTTTCCTCTCCCGCCACCTACCTGGGGTCCCCCACCTCCATGTAAGCAGGCCCTTTAAATTGCAGTGTTCCGATAATTTTAGATTGAAACTATTTATGCAAAATCAAGGAAAAATGATTAGCCGCTTTAGCAAGTGCTGTGAAACAGCAAGGATGGCATTTCCTTTAATCAAAACGATACAGGCGACACATTATGGGCAACACGGGTTTCCCGTTAGTTCACTGAGTCCTGCACAAAGGTCAAATATGATGTAATCGGAAATGCCAGATTGAGTGAATTTCAAACTTAAGGGACATGTTTAGAAAAGAAAAGGTATTTTTGTTGGTATCCTCTTTTCCATACATTTTGACTTGTTGATAGCCTGTGTTTCGGTTTTTTCGGTTTTTTGATTTTAATTTGATTGTTAATTGCGCTTTACATGCATATTGTCACTTTGTTGGTGTTCACATTCCGCACGCTTTGTCATTTCTCACTTTATGTTAATTTCGTCAGTTATATTAGTTCTCGTAGCTTTCCGAATTCATTCACGTTGTGTTTCCCGTCCTGTCAGCATTGGTAAGCCTTTTCGTTGCCTTTCATTTTCCTTTCGCGTCTTTTTTCCTATTTTGTACGCTCTCCTTACGTTTGTTCTCACTTGTATTCACTTGTATATTTTGTTCTAGATATTTACAACTAAAGGATAAAATGTTAAATACAGTGCTGACGAAGTTTTGTTTCGGTCGCCCTCGCGCCGGAACATGGTAAATATCAATGCGTTCAAGTCTACGCCCTCGAAAGAATATGGCAAGCCGGCTCGACGAAGGTGCTGTGGAAGAGGCGCTGCTAAGTCTTAGGCAATCACGCGGAGGTTCCGCCGCTGCGATGACTACCGCTTGTTCAGAGATTGATGTTCTCGTCGCTGACTTCGCTAATCTATCCAAAGTAAAAGCCCTTCAATCAACCCTTACCAAGGCCTGGTCAAGTTATCAAGAAACGTCTCACCGTTACAAAGTCCTACTAGGCGATGATAGCAGCGAAATACTCGAAGCAGATCGTCAATACGCGTCCCAAGAAGCGAGGAAATGCATGTATGATGAAATAATTGAGCGTTACCTTATCGCTGCTGCCACGCATTTCAACGAACGAGTTTCGCAAGAGCTCGCGGATTCTAGACTGGCGTCACCGACCAAATCCACACGTTCAGTATCAAGCCGGGCGTCGTCGAAACTATCTGAAGCTAGCGCAAGACGTCTCGAAGCGAAGGTCGCAGCAGCTAAAGCCGCGATGGTGGAGAAACAGATCGAACAGAAACGAAGACGATCCTTAGAAATAGAAGTAAAACGCCTGGAATTCCAAATGAAACAGAAAGAGTTCGAAGTGACACAGCAGTTGGAGTTAGCGAAATTGGAAGCTGATCGAGACGTCGCCGAAGCGAAAGAAAAGACTGAGATGGCTGAGCTGGAAGCTAAATTAGCTGAAAGCGAATACTCTGAGCTGTTAAACTTAAATTCGTCTGCGGTCTACGCTCGCGTTGGTTCAGAGCACAAGCCTATCACCTCTTGCTCCACTTCGTCATTTTCGCCAAGCAAATTCACACAAGTTAGCGCGTTTCCCGCCGAAACCGTGCAAGTTTACACGACTCCAGCTGCGTCCACGCAGGTTTGCGAGTTTCCCCCCAAGGCTGCTCAAGTATCCTCATTCTCAGCCGAGTCCGCGCAAGTTCCCGTGATGTCGGCGTTCTCAGCCACGTCATCCCTGGCCTCCACGATACCTTCACAGTTTACGCGAGCAGCACCGTTTCCAGCCACGTTCACGCGAGTACCAACGATAACTACCCAGTCCACCCAGGTTCCAGCGTTTCCAGCCACCGCCACGCGAGATTCCACGTTTCCAACCAGGTCCTACGCTGTTGGCCCCTCGGGTACGCACGTTACATATGGTTGCTCTTCTGTTGTTCAGCCCTGTCATTCAGCGCCTCGTTTCAGCGTCTTGGCGAGCAACAATGACGGTCCGACTTCAAACTTTGGACACAGTTACCCAGCGCCTCCAAGCTTTGTTGACGTTTCACAACATGTCTCACCTTCTCCACAGCAAGTAGATGGAAACCTTCTTGCGATGATTGCTGCTACTATGGAGAAGATGAATGCTGATCACGGTTTGCCCGCAATGGAAGTTGTCAGGTTTAATGGTTCTCCTGAAACGTATCCCGTGTTTCGACAGAGGTTTCATCAAATGGTAGAGTCGAAGGCCTTAGACGAGCCAACTAAAATGGCCCGCCTGTTGCAGTTCCTCGAAGGTCCCGCTCTAAGAGCTGTGCAGAGATACGAGTCAGTTCCGGGAGGCTTGGCAAAGGCACTTCAAGTTCTTCAAGATCGTTTTGGTCAGCCCTTCAAGATAGTGCGAGCGTGCGTTGACAACTTGACAAAAGGTCCCACCATAGCACCTCATGATAAAGAAGGCCTACAACGTTACGCAGATACCGCACGGGCCATGTACGACAACTTGGAAGCTTTAAATTGTCTGGGAGAAATGAACACTGACAACCTCGAGAAAATGATTTTACGATTGCCTAAATGGGCTCAAGCTAAGTTCCGTGAGCATTTAAAAAAGCTTGAACGCCAAGGTCGAATTATGCCAACATTTAAGGACGTTGTCGAATTCTTAAATGACCGAGCTGATGTGGCTAACCATCCATTCTTTACGAGCTCCTCAACGGAAACCAAACCCTCAAAGAAGTCCGATGTTGACGATAAATCCCGCCCTTACAGAGTCACCACACTCAGAACGAGTGGTACAAAGGAAAAAGATAGACCTGAGAACAAGAAAGATGACAGAATTGTCAGGTGTCCCTTGTGCGCCCAGTCGCACCCACTCTACCGTTGTGAAGATTTCAAGTCCAAACCAGTTGAAGAAAGAAGTGAACTCGTCAGGACGAAGCGGATCTGTTTTAACTGCCTCAATTCTGTTGAGCACTCATCTAAGACATGCAAGTCATATGTACGCTGTAAAGCTCCAGGATGTGGAAAGCCCCATCATACGTTGTTGCACTTGCCAAGTCCTCCGAGAATAAGTGCTGTTCATCAAGCCAATAATATCGAAATTGCAGTTCCTTCAACTCTTCCCATGGAACAGCCAGACAATGCAGATCCTCCCTCGAGTATGTGTGCAAGTTTGACTAAATCCTCTGAGATTCTCGTGCAAATCATTCCGCTAAAGATCCTTGGCAACAATGGAAAGAGTATGACTACTTATGGCTTGATCGACTCTGGCTCCGATGTAACAATGATCGATCCATCCCTCGTCGATCAACTCGAAATTCCAGGTGAACAGGGCCAGCTCTTCCTTTCCACAGTGAGTCAGAGAGACCAACGAGAGCAAGGAATCAAAGTTGACTTCACCATCGTCTCTGTTTGTCATCAGGACCACTCAGAAGTCACCGTACGTGATGCATGGGCCGTTAGAGACTTGACCATACCACTTAGACACGTTGCTGTTCAAAGGAAAATGGAGCAGTGGCCACACTTACGACAAGTGCCCTTTCCTGAAGTACAAAGGAAGAAAGTTTCAGTCCTTATCGGCACAGGCGTTCAGGAAGCCTTTATCCCACTGGAAGTCAGGAAAGGGAATCCTAACGAGCCCTTTGCAATAAGAACCTGTCTTGGTTGGAGTATTCTTGGTGGTTCTTCCGGCGAAAGAACTAAGCGTCAGTTCAACATCAACAATATTTCGTGCGAAGAAGTCACTCTTAGTCGCCAACTGGAGAATTTTTGGCGTGTTGAATCTTGCGGAACCGGCCATCGAGAACTTCCCTCTAAGTCTATGTCCGTGGAAGATCGTAAGGCGTTGAAGATAGTTGAGAGAACGATCTCAAAAGTTGACGGCCATTATCAGATGGGTCTACTTTGGAGACAAGATCCCCCTCATCTGCCTTTTAACAGACCAGTAGCAGAGGCTAGGTTGAAAGGTCTAAGAAGACGCTTCCACCGAGAACCAGCTTTAGAAACCAAGTATAGAGCCGTCATCGATGATTACGTTTGCAAGGGCTATGCGAGAAGGTTGACTGAAGAAGAAACGCTTACGAGATCCAATTTCACATGGTACTTGCCGCACCATCCTGTTTTCAATGTTAACAAGCCCAACAAGGTTCGTGTGGTGTTTGACGCTGCTGCCAAATTCAGTGGTACTTCCCTAAACGATAACCTGTACCAAGGCCCGGACCTTGCAAATAGCCTACTTGGGGTTCTTATTCGCTTCCGTCAATAAAGAGTGGCATTTATCGCAGACGTAGAAGCGATGTTTCACCAGGTCAGAGTTCACCCTAAGGATACTGACGCCTTAAGGTTCTTGTGGTGGAGTGATAACCTGCATAATCCCCCCGATGAGTACAAGATGCTTGTCCACATATTTGGTGCCACCTCATCGCCTTGTTGCGCCAATAGAGCACTAATTCAGACAGCAAATGACAATGAAGATCGTTATGTTGCCGAAGTGATCAGTACTGTGCGAAGGAACTTCTACGTTGACGATGTCCTCAAGTCGGTTTCCAGTGAAGAGAAGGCAGTTTGGCTTGCTGACCAGTTGATTAAATTATTGAAGGAAGGGAATTTTCACCTCACGAAGTTCTCGAGTAATAGCCGAAGATTTCTTACCATGCTTCCTCAAGACGAACGTGCAGTCCCTGCTATAAATCTGGATCTTGACCGATTACCTGTTACTCGAGCGCTTGGACTACACTGGGATGCAGACTCAGACACCTTCCACTTCAAGTTTGTGCCCCCTAACAAGCCACCGACCAAACGTGGAATTTTGTCTACCGTTAGTTCTCTGTATGACCCTCTTGGCCTCTTAGGTCCGTTCATTTTCCCGATCAAGGTCCTTCTGCAGGAACTTTGGAGATTGGCAGTGCAATGGGACGAACTCATCCCAGAACCCTTTCGGACGCAGTGGCTCAGCTGGGTGCAGTCTCTTCCTCTTGTCGCGAACATCAGCATCCCCAGGTGTTTCAAGACCTTCCCTGAGGATATCCCGATTTCGAACATCCAACTGCACTATTTCTCAGATGCATCTAATCGTGGCTATGCAGCTGTTGCCTACTTGAGACTGGTAAATAACGAAGGAATGGTTCATTGCGCCTTTATAATGGGAAAGACGCGCAACGCCCCCTTGAAGCAGTGGTCAGTCCCACGTCTAGAATTACAGGCAGCTGTAATAGCTGTGCGCTTGCATGTACTTATTCGTGACGAATTAGACTTTCCCGTCGACGGCGTTACCTTTTGGACAGACTCTTTGACAGCCTTGCAGTATATTAAAAACGAGAAGAGAAGATTCAAGCCCTTTGTCGCTAATAGAGTGACCGAGATTCACGATGCTTCAACACCTGAGCAATGGCGACACGTCCCAACGTCCCTCAACCCAGCAGATGAAGGTTCTAGAGGTGTGGATATACATGTCCTCAAGCAAAACTGTCGTTGGCTAACGGGGCCAAGGTTTATCCTTCTTCATGACGGCCAGTGGCCTGCTCATCGAATTGGAAGCATCCCAGATGGCGACAACGAAGTTCGAGTTGAGAGGCACGTAACAGTTGTTAACGCCAAGACTAATGGAACATCCCTGGATGAAATCCTGCAACGATATTCGTCTTGGCCGCGCCTTCAAATTCTTATCGCCTGGCTACTGCGCTTCATGGACTACATTAAAAGCCAGAAAATCCCCCCAGAACGAAGAGGTATTAACTTAGAAGATACGCGACGTTCCACCCGAAAGATCGTCCAGTTGGTGCAGCGTCAGAGCTTTCCTGAAGAGATTGACTCTCTAAGCAAAGGTCGCCCAATCAAGGGTACCAGCAAACTTGCTAACCTTCAGCCAGTCATGATCGATGGAACCTTATGCGTGGGAGGACGAGTTCGCCATGCCCCCATTTCTTTCAGCGCGGCACATCCAATGCTACTTCCGAAGAATCATCCCGTATGTACCTTAATAGTGCGCCACTACCATCAAGTTCTGGGTCATGCTGGCCGCGAGCATGTATTATCAACTTTGCGTCAGCGCTTCTGGATCTTGAAAGGGAGGTCTCTCATCCGACAAGTATTGCGAAAGTGTGTAGATTGCCACAAGCGAAATAAGGCTCCCATGCAGCAACTAATGGCCGACCTGCCAAAGGAACGTTTAACTCCCTTTGAGCCACCTTTTACCTACACTGGTGTCGATTTCTTCGGTCCATTCCATGTCAAGCGGGGTCGCGGTTCTGAGAAAGTGTATGGGTGTCTTTTTACCTGCCTCACCAGTCGTGCCGTGCACATAGAGGACGTGAGTTCGCTGGAGTCTGACGCCTTTATTCAAGCGCTCCGCAGGTTTATTTCGAATCGTGGCTGCCCTAAGCAAATATGGAGCGACAACGGTACGAATTTCGTCGGAGCAGACAAAGAAATTCGGCGATCTATTCAGGAGTGGAATGAAGATGAATTGAACAAGCGCCTGATCAAAGACGAGATCACCTGTTGTCTGTGTCCAAGGTCAGAGTGGAGATTCCAGCCCCCGACAGCCAGTCATATGAACGGAGTCTGGGAACGGCTTATTCGAAGCATTCGCAAGTCGATGAAAGCAGTCCTTGGAGATCAAAATGCCCTGGTTAGTTTGGAAACCTTGCGCACCGTGTTTGCCGAAGTGGTAACAATTCTTAACAGCCGTCCCCTGACGTCGAGTAGCGACGATCCAGCTGACTGTGAACCTCTTACACCAAGCCACTTTCTCCTTCAGCGTCAGAACCTCGCCCTTCCTCCAGGATTATTTGCACGTGAAGACCTCTACAGAAGAAAACAATGGAGACGGGCGCAATTCCTTGCCGACTGTTTCTGGAAGAGATGGATCCGTGAATATATCCCGACACTACAACAACGCCACAAATGGGTGCGCAACAGTGGAAACTTAGCTGTCAATGACCTCGTTTTAGTTGTTGATGAGAATTCTCCGCGAGGCCAATGGCTTCTTGGTCGCGTGACAAAGATTTTTCCTGGAAGTGATTTCCGCGTCCGTGTAGCCGAAGTCAAGACGAAGAATACCACCCTTGTGAGACCAGTCGCAAAGCTTGTGTTATTGGAGGAAGCGGTTTAATGACATTTTATTTATGAACACTCTCTAATTGACTGCTTAATTGACTCCGTCTTTTATTAAATGACTTTGCTTAGTTTGCTGAATTTGTTTAATTCAGCCAAGCCCTCCAGGATGTTTCGGTTTTTTCGGTTTTTTGATTTTAATTTGATTGTTAATTGCGCTTTACATGCATATTGTCACTTTGTTGGTGTTCACATTCCGCACGCTTTGTCATTTCTCACTTTATGTTAATTTCGTCAGTTATATTAGTTCTCGTAGCTTTCCGAATTCATTCACGTTGTGTTTCCCGTCCTGTCAGCATTGGTAAGCCTTTTCGTTGCCTTTCATTTTCCTTTCGCGTCTTTTTTCCTATTTTGTACGCTCTCCTTACGTTTGTTCTCACTTGTATTCACTTGTATATTTTGTTCTAGATATTTACAACTAAAGGATAAAATGTTAAATACAGTGCTGACGAAGTTTTGTTTCGGTCGCCCTCGCGCCGGAACAGCCTGCTTGCAGGCAGTAGTTTGCATACGCGCGAGAGTTCGAAACCCGGCAAATCCGGTTGCCATATTGGAGGAGTTAGTGAAAGATCCGGGACGAGTGAGGTCTCCCTTCACCCCCTCCCCCGCTTCCTACCGGCGCTTTGTCACTCATCCCAGATCTTCTTCTTGCCGGGCTTCTCGCGCGTATACAAACTACCGCCTGCAAGCAGGCTAACTTTTTGAAGATAGCAAGCATAATATTCGCATAAAATAATGAAATTGATTGACGGACTTCTCCAAATTTTGACAAAATCTCGTAAGAATATATGAGAGACATGCTGTGTTTTATATTACAAGAAATACCGCAAAAGTTGCGACAACAAACAGTATCGATATTCAAAGGGTATCGAAACGGGTGTTTATAACAGAAAGAGTCCATGCCACGGTATCGATTTTATTGGTTTTTGTTCCACGTCTAGTGACCTCTTCACCTTTTTACTCTTTCAGCGGAATGTGGCAAGCGACCTATAGTCCCTCGTGTAGTTGGAGGAACAAATGCAGATCCTAACTCGTGGCCATGGCAGATTTCGTTGCGGGTAATTTCCCGAGGGAAATTTTTTCACATTTGCGGCGGATCACTCATTTCAGCGACTCAAGTAGTGACAGCTGCTCATTGTGTTGTGCAGAATGCTGCGCCCAGTCGGTACAAGGTCGTCGTTGGTAAGAATAACGGAAACAGGGGCAAAAGTAAATTCTCGAGAATAGTGAGTGCAGGATTCGGGATGTATCAGCAAGGTGCGGGATTGAGGGTGTGGGATATGAAATGTAGGATCCAAGATGCGTGGTCCGGGATTCGGAATTTGGGATTTGAGAAGGGAAAACACCACATTTATGAATGGGTAATGTACGTTGTATAGCCAGGCCATCAGACCATTGTAAGTAACAGCAAACAGCTTTGAGAATAGGTAATGAGCTCGGCAGAATGCGACATGCAGGATACAGGATAAAGGTTTGGAATTCGGGACTATGGGATTGGGGCTACGGGAAGGGATTTTAGTCATTTCTTTGTGCACTAACCGCCTGGCATTTTACCGTGAAGTTAATTATGTCAAGCGTTCAGCACTTATCACATTTTCCTCATAACCCTACTGTTAAACTCTCTGTAGTTTGCTCTTGATTAATGTAAGGCTGTTGTTGTTATGAGATGGTGAGTGCGAGATGCGAGAAATGGGAAAAGTAAGAATTGTGGGATGAGGGAAATCGAGAAATTGGACGCGAGATGTGGGATATGGGAGTGTTGTGATAAATGTGAGATGGAGATAACGCGATCCGGGCAATGGGATTCAAAATCTGTGCGGTGGGAATCGAGAAATGGTATGTGAGATGCGAGATAATGGATTAAGTCTGATGTGAGATGCGCGGTACAGAGAATTCGTGAAATGGGATTTAAGGTGAGTGGGGTGACTCTTAGTGACTATAGTTTCAAAAGTGGTGAATAAAAGTCAAGAGACACATTTCCCATCCTATCAGCCAAACTGATAGGGTTCAGTGCAGAGTTCGGAAATAGGATGTTGAAAGCAAGGCTTATGGGTATGAGGTTCATGTTGAAAACATCATAATCACGAATAAGAATTAAGTTTTTATCAAGTGGAACATGGTACACGATACCGTTGAGCGTCGCGTTCTTTCATGCTTCTTCAGGTGAACATGACCAGAAGGTAGCCGAGGGCAACGAACAGGTGATCGACGTAGCAGCAGTCTGTTATCATGAAAGTTTCGCTTTGCGTCATTTGCGCCATGACATCGCAGTGCTTACGCTGTCTAAACCCGCAGTCTTGACTGACAAAGTCGGGACTGTTTGTTTACCGCAGAGCGGGGAGCAGGTTACTCCTGGGACCAAGTGCTACATCACTGGTATGGCAATAACAGCTATGCATACTCATTATTGTCCAACCATTAAGGTTTTGAGTTTAAAAATCGTGGTTGCTGCTTAAAGTTGCATTATTCTGCAATTTAGCATCCCCAGGTCGAACCTCCCGTAAGCGGACACCCGCGGGACCGCAAGTTAGTGTCCGCTTACGAGATGCTGAAAAAATGAAGCACCATGGGAGGTAGGGAGTATCAGTAATGACTTCTGTATCAAATTTCCTGTTTAATTAGTATTTCTAATACACTGCCGGTATTTAATCAAACAATTGAACATTTTCTCTCGAATTAAATATGTACAGTAACTAACATATAATCATTAAGTAAAAAAATGAACATGAAAATTTGTAAACTTTTTATATCTAGATTGCCCGAGAACGTCTCGGTTACGCGCGCATAGTGGATTTTACGATGTCGACTTTTTTTAATTACCGCAGTTAGGTTTTCACAAGCAAACGAACCGACCACAGTGTAGTCATAGTTAATGCAGTCCCATCCATTAACTATGGTGTAGTGTAATGGAATGGAAATGTCATAATGTCATGCTAGCTCGAGTTTAGAGTAATCTTGTGGCTCTTCCAGGCCTCCATTTTTCATTGGTCCCTATGACCTGTAGCTTGTTTTGTTTTCAGGGCTAGGGGTATTGTATGTGTTGTGACATCTGTTATTTCGCTCTTCAATCAAAGACCGCGTCTGGAAAGATACGGACGTTGGAGTTTCAAAAAGGTGTCCACTTCTGCTTACGAGACTAACGACTGTATGTAAAACCATAAACAGCCTGTTTATGTCAACTTGGTACAATCCTATTCCATTTCCCTGTCCCTTTCAATAATTTATAGGTTGGGGCAGGTTAGTTGGCAGAGGAAAACCAGCGAGCATTTTACAACAAGCTGCTATGCCCGTGGTGAATCACCAGACATGCGTGGACGCCAACAAAGCTTTGGCGACAGTTGATCAACAGAGCATGGTGTGCGCGGGATACGCGACTGCAGGCAATGTAATCAGCGGCTGTCAGGGTGATAGTGGGGGACCTTTTGTCTGTGAGGAAAATGGTCGGTTTGTTCTCCATGGGGCGGTCAGTTGGGGACATCCTCAGTGCAAGGCAGAACGTACCTACACGGTGTTTGCACGAGTTGCCTCATACGTGGACTGGATCAAGCACAAGATGGAGATAGGAGGTGAGATGGCAATTCATTTATTTTTAATGGAATGAAAATGTTATTCACATTTCTGGAATCTATGGACTACTTTTAAAGAAAAGATGGAATATATTTTTAGATCGCAAAATACCTATATGTCACTTCTGAATTGTAGTTGAGGTGAATTTAATTCCTACGCTCCATTCATCGATGCCCGTTACTTTTTTGTTAATTTTCTGAATCCGTTGACCAGTGGAATCATGTGTCTGTACAACCGGGATTGCGATCACGAAAACGGCCAAATGAAAAAAAAAAAGCACCAATACGAACAAAAAAACAAATGAATGAAGATCGTTATTCAAAAGCTGATGAACTTACTTTTGATAACTTTCTCTGGAATATTTTTCAGTGAATAGGCCTGTTACTCTACAAAGACTTAATCATACCTAACATAACGCAAGTGACACACTTTCAATTTGGAGCTTTCAAGGTAACGAAGGAATCAAAACGATTTACCCGAGTTCAGTGGCTCCCGGCCACTTTGATCCAATAGTGTCACATGTATACACGTGTCAAGCCCGATGGCAGGGGGAGGGGTAAGGCCTGGCATGCTCAAGTTCCACCCTACAATGTTTGAAAGTGAAAAACAGTTTTACCTAAAAAATACCAAAAGATACCACGACGGTGACGGTAGCGAAAATATTATCTATAAAGTGAATTTGCTTCTTTCAAACTTCATTGAGATTCTTCCAACTCGTTAACTTATAAACGAATTTTCCAGCAGACTTAGCTTTAACTTTAACTTTAGTAAACATAATTGCTTTTAGCAAGCTGATCCGGCAAAGGGTAATCAGCACACGAATGCTCAGGTGATACGATCAACAGCTAAGGTGAAAAGATCTCATACAAGGACAACAAAATATATATAAACTAGTTACGCCGGAAAAAAAAAAACTACACATGCACATATACAAAATACATCAATAATCTAGCTTGCTAGAGATGGCGGTATGAAAACCCGCAACTGACTGATTCAATATTTATATAATTAGGCAGAGGGCAAAGTGCTCCAGATTGGTACAGTTCTACCAAAACAAAAAGTACTTATACGCATTAACTTTGGAGGACAAATGGCAGAACTGAAATGGATGTGGCATGCTACATCGCGTACATACAGTATAGAGAACGCACTACAAGCAAGTTAAGGAGGGGTATCCTCACGTTGCCCGTATTAATCTTAAAGAACATTGTCAAATCGGTAATCCTCTTTCTTGTCTGTAGACCCTGTTACCCCGGGCTTGTTTGCGGAGCACTAACACTGCAGACAAATAAAAGAAAACATTATCTTCGAGTGTTTACGTCCTCGTAAAACATGGAATTAGGAAGAAATGTGCCAAAAGGTGTGATGTGCAGATTTGATGTCTTGCTTAGAAAACATATTGCTTTGATGTCCTCCTTGCCATCGTCGTCGTGCCACCTTAAACTCATTAATAGTTAAGACACGGGGGAAAGGATCCAATTTGCAAAGCCCCATCCCACCCCCTAGTTATTTTAGCCTTGGTCGAGGCCTTCCCTGTCGGTTAACGTTCTCCAGGGGAAGACGAACTGATGATCGTCCGAGTTTTCCCAACAGGAGTCACAGTTACGACCTCATGTTCCAACACGTTCGGATGGTGTACCCTTAAGTTTACAGACTAGACGACCGGCGTTGGAGCTGGTCATTAACCCCTTAAATGATTAGCATATAACTTCTCCTTATAATATCAATAAATTGTCCAATAGACAGGTGGTAAGAATAGACAAATTTATCAGCCAGAGGGATTTATCTTGATATAGCCCTGAATTCGTTTCTGATGTACAAGGAACTGTGTAGCAGCTAGAAAGGAGAATTAATAATCAAATCATGGAATTTAAAGGATTAAACTTCGACTTCCGCTAGGCGAAAACTCTTGATTTTCTTGTTCTGATTATAGGTGTGGCTGCCGGATAGCAAACTTGCATCTTTCATTTATTTCCACGCTTAAAATTCAACAGTGTACTTAATCTTATCACAGTTTAGTTGTATTTATAAAAAATGACGAGATTCTATTTTAAAACGGCATATCATTATAGCTATGACTGTAAATGTGCTGCAAGATACACAATATTTGTCTTCGTTCACCACATCTCTCTAACAAAACCGTGAGGGTTGTGTTTCACGGCGGCCAAACAAAGTCTAGTCCAAAAATGAAGTTAAAATTGATAAGTTTGTTTTCAGTTTGTAAGTTTACCAAATCTTTTAACAATATGCTAAAAAGTTAGACGAACCATTGGATGAATCGGTTTCCGGAAAGTCATGCCTTGACACAGACTAAGCAAAGCGGACACAAGGCCGACCAGTCTCTTTTTAGTAGATCGTAAAGTAAACTCACAGACTCCCGAAACCCTAATCATCTTTGAGCTTTCAAACTAGAAACGCTCTCTCTTTAAAGGACTTTTCTTATTTTCAACATCTGACCGCCGTAATGGGAGTTTGCCGTCACTTTAAATTGGTCACCAGTCTCTTTTGTTTTCCCTTTTAGGTTACGGTCAAGGGTGTGGACCTACCCCAGCACCGCCAACCAAACGACGTAAGTGACCGACAGAGACAATCAGGGGCGTTACTCTTAGTAACTGTTGATTAAGAAAAAAAATCTCTCTATTACATTAACTGTATTTGTGATCAGCAGTTGGGCCATGTCTCTCAAAAATGCTCTTTGCTATTGGGGTGAGCAAAAGGTCGCGGAAACACAAATTTTACTTTTTTTTTTAACGTCAAACATTTTTACGTCGGCAAGGCAATCAATCAATCAGTGATAGTGACTGATTGATTGCCTTAATTACTGACTGATTAACTGGCATCTGCTTGGCAGTCTGACTGACGGACTGACTAAATGACTGATAGAGTGACATAAAACCGGTCTAACGTAACGGTCTAACCGACTAACAAATTGATCTTGTATAACTTCTTTCTATAGATCGTTTTCACTCACGTGGCCAGCAACTAAATTGATTCAATGAAACAAAAGAAAGTATTTGCATAAGAATGGCGTTGAATTCCCGCCATTCCTTTGCTTTTGTGCACCAACATGGCCGCCGTGATGTCATGTGAAAGAGATCTATACTGACTGCAACATCAGTGGTCGTGTTGCCGATTGTTTGGCTGGCTTGTTTAATGACTGACAGAAAAAAAAACTTACAAGCTTTATTAACAGTAATAATATTGTAGTAATGTGATCTTTTAGCTTACAATGTGTATTATTTATTTATTTATTTATTACGAATACCCGCCAAGACTAGCTAGACAGCGGGTTGTGTAAATCGCCTTTTTAATATTTCATGAAATAATAAACAGTAGACCGATGACCGATGAACATAGTAAAAAGTACGCGCTTACCCGGTTTTTCCGGGTACTCCGGTTTTCCCCTCTCTTCAAAAACTAACATTTCATTTGATTTCATTTGAGTTGATATGATGCGAGAATTGTTAGGAGCAGAAGAATCGAAATGGAGGTTCTCTCTAACGAATGCTGTTTGTTTATTCTTTCGGTTTTCTTAGCCTGTTTCGACCGATGGGGGAAAAAAGTGTGCGAACAATACAAGGGATTTTGCCAAACTAATCACACAGTGAAGATCAGTTGTCGCAAAACGTGCAACTTTAGATGTGACGCTTAGTAAATGAACAGAGGCGACGCTTGTTAAAAAGCACAGTTAAGTGCTAAAACTTGGACCATGATGTGAAATGTTAAAGGATGAATAAAAATCTAATGTCCGGTTTTGTGTGTGTGTTTACTTACTGGTATCTTACACTCACCTTCCTGAAAGACCTGATTTATCTGCAAGATTTATCCAATTTATTCGTTTATTGTAAAGGCCTGGGAGCCTGAAATCCTAGGCCCTTACTTTAGTCTGGGCTGGGAGGCAAAAATACCTACTATGTTTAAACTGTTCATTTTCCGATCCGTGATATGTTATTGTAGACTAAAATCCTTGACTACCTTAAAAACCATACTGTCCACGGCGGCATTTTATTACCTGCATAGCCCGTATATGGCATTAACCAGTCGCCCCGTGGCGGCCTAGTTCCAGTCAATCGGAGTTTTTTTTTTAGTTATACAATCATTTTCATCGTTTACCGAACAAATAGAAGCTAGTGGTGCTTGCTTTGCATGGTCAGTCATCTTTGTCGGACGAAAGCCTTTTTGGTGGGTTGGGTGAAGGGAGAACGATAAAGTTTGAATCAGTTCCGTCTACGTGCACAAGCATAGCCACCCTTGAACTGGCGACGAAACAGGTGACCAGATCGCAAGAACAAGGTCGCAAGAGTTGAAATGTTCATGACAAAATCACGGAAATAGTTGCACGTATATTTGCCACTGATCTGGTCAATACACAATTCACATGATAATTGACAGTTTACACGTCTGTCGGCGGTATACCATTCTATATTTGTGTATTTCGCATACACAAATATTGAGTCATGCACAGAGTTACACACAGTTATAGAGTTAAATGTGACAAGAATCGACCAAAGATTGGGTACGAATCGTAGCTACTGAATCATTCGAACAAAAAGTAGATCGTGGCTTTCGTCGCACGTCGTTTAATTGAGGATCAATAACGTGACTGCCCAGTGATGCGATTAGATGATTTCTAGCCCACAACCAGCATAACCATACCCCCTTTATCAAGACGTCAAAATCCTGGCTTGTTAATGGTTTGTAGGTTCGGGAATTTGACTCACGAACTTCCCAGTCTCCGCAGACAAAACCTCCTCCCAAAGAAACAAACTGTTTAGCAAAAATATGACCAGGTGGAAAACAAAAACGCAGGAGTGTCGATCGGTCTTACTTGATGTATTCTTCATCACTTTGTCCGGAGCACAAGCCCTCCACTTTGTTCTCCAGCCGACAAGGTTTTGTGCTTTCCGTATCCCTTCACTCCACGCCCGGCCGATCTCGGATTTCAGGCGACGTCTTAACAAAAAAAAAAAAAAAAAAAAAAAAAAAAATTGACAAGTAAAAAGATTTCAATTTTTTATCTTCGTCCAGAAAAAACCAACATTTTAAAAATGCATCGGCTTACATATTTTCGGCTCGGTAGCAAGCTTTGTTTTGAAAATAGTGCAGTTTGAATTTGAATTTCAGATTTTTTCACAGTGCGTGACACAACAATGGCTACAGAGAAACATATCACGTACATCAAAAGTCGATTCACCTTGTGTTTTTAAGGTCTGAAGAACCATATGTTTAGAAGAGTGTCTATGCGAATATTTGCAAGTTCCGAAAGGAAACGAAAGTTTTTAACATAGCCAAAGTAAACTTTTAATTTCAATTACCTTTATTGTATTTTCCAGATGTTGCGATGGTTTCCGGCCGCCATGTTTGTGCCCCTCAGAGGGGCACCTAAATCTGATGGCCTTCTGCAATTTTGAGTGGTACTTTTTGCCGAATAACTAAATTACGGGACATCGCACAGCCCTGAGGCAATTTCTTTCATTTACTGGGTGATCTTTTACATTGTTTACTTGCGTGACGTGAAAACCAAGAATAGCCCGGCACGCACTATCACTGTGTAGTTCGTTTGTAGTAGACTTCTTCGACCTGAATTTTTTATTTTTATTTTTTTTTTACCGGGAACAGGCTACGCTTACGCGCGCGCAAGGACCTTCCGAATCGAAGGGAAATTGGAACGCGGTTCAGGACGTTTCGCTCGCCTTGTTTTCTCCAAGGGACTACTTAGGGTGGCTACTTGCAATCTCCTGGTGTGTGATTTTGGTGGCAGATTTCCATAGTACGTGTCCATGCCACCTCCATTTCCCATGTGCCAATGGTGACTGGTGATCTCTCCTACTTGATGCGCTGCCACAATTTAACTCGGCCACCAAAAATCAAAATGTATCTCTACTGATATGATTCTTATTGAAGCTTTCTAAATTGAAAACCAAAACGAAAAGAGCGATTAATTTCCAGACGGCAGCTGTTACTTGAATGTGATAACTTCCACACATTCTCCGCAATGAGGACTGGTACATGAAGTTTTAAAAGATATCAGAGTGAGGTGCGAAATGTTTCCAAGGGCGTCCGTGACAAATTCTCAGATTTCAACAGGAAGCGAGATCTTTTCCTTTGTTGAGGAAACCTGTCAGATCAACACCGCGGTCAGACAAACAAGTTAACACCGCTTCCGGTTTCCATTACAAGTACAATTGTCATGCCAAAAGGCGAGAAAAGAAAAAAGCAAGAATAGATTCGACTTCGGTTGTCGCTTGTTTTCATCAAATCACGCGGTATACGTAGAGTAATAGTCTTTCTCATGCACCGATTTCTATAAAAAAATGATAGGCATTTTTGAAATCTAATGCAAATCGCATTTTATCTCGTGTAACTACTGAAAATTCAAAACTGCAACGAGACCTTAAACCGTGAAGCTAGATTTGACGTTTAGCGAGGAGCGTTTTCCTGATCACGATGACTAAATTAAAATGCACGACTTGGTAATTTGAAATTTACCGTAATTAGTTCATTGTCTGGAAGATGGTTGAAACGTTATTGGGAGAAAGAAAAAGAACAGAAGATTTCCGCTGCGCCGGTGGGCTGTTCAAGGAACTTTAACTGATGTTCTGGAACTGAAGCCTGTACAAGCCAGAAATATTAAAGCGTATAAACCATTCAAGTGCGAGATATTTAGCAATACTTTTCGCGATATTTTTTCATTGCGTTGCACAAAATATCTCCGTCTTTGATATCTGTGGATAATAGGGAGCTTAAGCAAAGACAACGACGACGGTAACGAGAACGCCACAAAACAATGGGATTAATGAGTAAAACAATACCCTGCACGTGCGTTTTACATTTTGGTACATTTCTTTGCCGTCCTCCGCAAAACAACAACGTGAAATGACCAAATTGTCGGTGTTCTCGAGAACGTGAGAGCACGACGACAAGTTTTCCTTTCGTTTTCTTTGCTTTAGCACCGTTCACGGTAATTTAGACCCTGGACTGCTCGCCAGCATTTTCCAAGTTAAACAAATTGGAATAATCGCGAAAGAGTTACAGAAACGAGAAGTTATATTTTGAAATGACGTTTTCGTTGCCGTCGTCGTAGTTGTTGGTTAAGCTCCCTAATATCTTAAATATTACATGCACGACTACAAATTTAAGATCCCGAGAAGGATTTTCGTTTTGTATGGTTTTATCCTTGTCAATATTAATTCAAGTTTTCCTCCTCAGGGAATATTTAAAAAGTCCTCTGAATAAAACTGAATAAATTTCTGTATCAGTGATCCTCACATTCATCTGCCTTTATTTTTGCGTTACTCACTAATGGATCTTTTTCGTGCAGTTAAGTAATTGTGTTGTATAAGTTGCGTGCGGTCACCTTTGATCCTTTCATTCTAATCACGCATCTCCATACAAGAGGTAAACCGAAAAAAACTGCAGTCTTGGTACAGAAGCCGAGTTATTGCTGGAAATAAAGCTTTCCGGTAGAACGGACTTTTTACAAGGGCAAACGTTTTCGTTTTTGGCTGTAAATCAGGTTTGCGTGACTTCCACCCAGTCTCCCCAGTCGTGTCTGCTGTTTGCGTGTCAGGTTCGCGTGACAGTGTGCAACCGCTGACCAGGGTTCCAGTTAGAGCGACCAGGAATGCAAAGGAAACATGGTGGAGCGACATAAGAGATGTTGACCTTTCGCCGCTTACAATAATCCCGTGTTTAGGTCTTGAAATACACCGTTCCTGCACAACAGAACACCATCGGACCAGGGACTATCATGGGAGAATTCGGAGAAACGCGAAAGGGGTACTTCTTGACTCGATTGCAGTTTAGCTATAGTCGTTGTATGTGAAGTGATTGCCTTGGCGGGCGAGACAATGAATAGGTGTTAACACGCACATGTTTGGCGTGAAAAGTGCTTGTTATTCTGATGATTGCTTCTTTTCTCCCAGGCAAAATCTCGAGACAATCATCTCGAAACTGTCCAAGGAGCAGCCGAATGGTCGGCGGAACAGCTTTATGCTGGTAAGTCGCAAATTTTTTTAGCAATTTTGCGAGGCGTTGATTCGTTTCGCCTCACACTGCCTGGTCTTGCGTGTTGTCGAATGACATGTTAGTTTGGTATGCATGATTAGCCGAGGTCATTTTATTGTTGAATTGTGTGAAATTTAGTGCTAGAAAGGTTGTCGGGAGACTCCAAAGGAGTCGTGTTCAAAGCCGGGGTCCTTTCTGAGGCATTTTGAAGCGAATCTTCCTTGTATTTATGGTTTCGTGTCTTCGCTTGGCAAAACACGGCTGAGGCGCTTTGTAGTTTTGTGATAAGCACGCTTGAATTTAAATTTGTGAGATGAATAGCGTTTTTCAAATACCTTCTATTGGTAAACTGCCATTAAACGCAGCCCCTGCGTGTCAAAAGGTTTTAGAGTCCAAGAGCTGTATTTACAAACAGTTGAATTTACCTTGGGGGCGACTTTTCAAACCAGAATCACTGTTGAGTCCTGTGAATTGAAATAACCCGACCCGGCTGTACCGGACGGTCTGTTGTAATTGTCGAGGTTATGTGCAGTGCGACGCATCGTTTTCAAACCTCGAAATGACATATGAAAAGTTGCCGCTTCTCTCGCTGTGGTACAAATCTGCATTCGAGTCTTTTGTGATTGTCAAATTTGCAACATGCCTGAATGAACTCTGCCGAAAAAACAACTTTTGTTTCTGTATCCTCGCTTGACTGGGCGATGAAATTAAATAGTGGTATTATTTTGGTACCTTCTTAATCGATATTTTGGAGTTTACATTAACGTTATTTCTTTAAAAAGAAAAGTGAAAAAGTTTTTGAACGTAAATAGATATATAATTTCCCGATGTCAACAAAGTTTGGACTTTACGAGTACACGTGCTTCTGCGTCTCTTCGCATGTGGCACAAACTGAAACATGTGTAAAAGCTTTCGGCGTCGAAGTTTAATACCCGCGACTGCAAATCTGTCATTTTCTCCCAGTCGTATATAAATTCAGCAGACGGCGATTTTTATCCTTCCCAAGACTTAAGTATCACTCACAAATCAATTTTGACACAGTTGATCTGTGCGCTCAATAAAGGTTAATTTCAACAGACCTTGAAAGACCTGGGAACCTAATGTATCACCGCCAAAAAGAGTTATCTTTACACCTTTCACATAAACATTATGTATGTCTTGTCATTTTTAGCCTTTGTCATAATGTCATCCTAGCAGTTGCTTAAATTATCCTGTGTTAAAAAAAAAAAAGGAAAAAAAAATTGAAAATTTTATCACTTTTGAAGTATATAGCCTTTGACTCTTTTACACATTATGTAATCTTGTTAGTCAGAATAATGTAGGGAGAAAGTTTCAAATTTGGTGAACACAATTAATAGATTGTTCTTTAAGATTGATCAAGCTAAGTGTTAATAAAAAAGTATTGCCCTGTAATAAAATTACAAGGTAGAACTTGCTTGGAACATGTGGTTTCTGAAAAACTTCCATGTTATCTCTTCAACAGCAACAAGTGGTGATTCTCACTGTCAAGTGTGGGAGGGAGGGAGGGGCAGCTATTCTCAAAAGCCATACTTCCATAAAATAAAACACACACACACATGTACTGGGGTAGGGGACTCTGATGCTTATGGGAACCACACAATTGTCAAGTAAAAACATTTAATAGCACAGACATGTTAACATCTGTGTCTGATCTGAAATAGTGGTTTCTGTGCAGTTCACATCAGGTTTGTTAAGCTTAAAGCCAGGCTGACACAGTGTCTTAAATGTTGTTGGGCTTAACTGACTTCATAAAGCCAGTGTTGCCGCAGAAATCAATTTTGAGGGGAATCTGGGACCATCAAGCAATGCATGGAAAACTTCCCAAATTTATTAGCTAGAACTAAACCATTTCTTGCCAAACTCTTAGTTGAGAACATCTTTTCAGGTGCTGCAAATGGACCACCATTTTTTCTGCAAGCCACAAAACAAGTTTTAAATTTGCTAAAGGGACGACAGCTGCAAAAAAAAAAAAAAAAATGAGACTATGGGACTCATGAAATTGGGCCACATTTTGGCACAATCCTGGCATTAGGGAAGACCATAGTTCACCATCATTGTATTCAAATCAGTAATAACCTAAATGGCCTGCTGTCAGCTTCTACCAACTTTGATCAAGTCTTCTGGGGTTCTAATTCTAATCGTATAATCTGCAAAGGGTATATCCCATCACGGCAGATGTGCAGATGTGCATGTGCCTATCATACAATTATAGTGCGAGTATTAAGTTAAAGTCAATGTTTTGAAAGATGGCACATGACGGCCTTTTTGAAAGCTTTTGGTGACTGCTTCTCAATGATACTATTTGGTAAGGAGTTCCAGTCTCTGATTGTACATGCGATAAAACTGTGTTGGTATTTGTTTGTTTTAGCACCAACTTGGATGAATTTCTTGGGATGGAATTGCCTAGTGCCCTGTCACCTTTTAAATAATATATAGGGTGGAAATTGTATCACTGATAGACGAGAAACTACTTTAAACATCATTGTGAGGACTTCATGCCAATTTCCTTCTGTCCTTGAGTGTTGGCCATTTCAGATTATTCAGAATTTTCGTGACAGATCCAGGAGTGGTGCTGTATTCATTTTTAACAAAACATGCCGCTCATCTCTGCACACTCTCAAGGTCCTTTATCTGTTTTTGAATGTACGGGTCCCATGTATAGGAGCCATACTCAAGCTGTGGGTTATGCTTTTAACGTCGATGCTAATGTTGAGCCAAATAAATTTTCTGTTCAATGCCTCTTCTTGTTTGTGACCTGTAAAACTGAAGGATTCTATCAATTAAGTACACTAAAATGATAGTCTATTTTCTATGTCACATTTATTTACTGTAAGTCACTGTACACAAAGAGGCATCTACCAAAGATAAACTTCCCTTGAAATTAGTTATCTTACCATTGCCAAACTGTAATAAGCACATACATCTCCAGTGTGAACAAAAGTACTTGGAATAACTTTTGTTTAAAAGGTGACATCTTGTGAAGGGTGGTTTTAATAGTTGATCAGTCTCTAGACTCCAACAAGCCTTTACATCTTGTAAAACAACTCAAGACAGTCAGATGGTTTTGTACAAGAAACTGAGACTCGATCAATGAAGCCTGTGGAATTCTCTATCAATTGGAGTTTATGAAAGATGTCTGTTTGCCACTGGCCGGATTTGCTATGAGGCATCATCTACAGTTTAACCTCTTTTGCATGTACCAGCTCACAAAAACAATAGATTTGGCAATTAAATATAAACCTTAACTTAGCAGCTTTTCTTTGACATAATAAGCCAATTTACATAATATAACATTTCATTTTATTTGAATTGGTATTCACCCAGGAGCACAATTAAGTTGAGTCAAAACCAACAATTTGCAGAGTTTGATACAAAACACCAGTCAGGGAAGTTAACTGCTTGCAAGCTTTGATTTCACTTACTTAATTTAATCCATTTAATTTCATAACAAATCAATGCAAAGCTGAAGACTACGAATTGCAAAATGAAGAACCACACATGGTGGTCATGAACCCTGCAGGATTACAGCGAAAGACCCAATACCACAACACCGGGAGCTTTGTCTCCTGCCCTTTGTACACAGTTTGTGTGGGTTCTTAACCATCAGTGAAGAAGATTATGGACAAATGTATTTTTTGAAAAAAGTCTGAAAACAAAAATAAATTATTCTTTGGAGTACATGAGAATGAAAACCTTAATAAACATAATACTCCAGGTTGAAATGCACACCTGGTTTAATTTTCTATTCCAAAACACTTTGATCTAAATTTTGACACAAGATATTAATAGTCTGCTCTTGGAAGTTGGCCAATATTAAACAGCTGTTAAAATGTTGTGCCAACAGCTGGTTTTAATATCCAAAATAGTTTTTCAGTCATCACTTGGGCAATTTTCATACCTGAAATAAACCAAATCCATTCTTATACAGTGCTAGTACTATACATTTATGTAAAAAATGAAACTCTGAAGTATATCAATATACAAATTGCATGTTCACAAGACAAATCATGTACTGTCTGTATTTATTAATTAATTAGGTACACAATAGAGTAGGTTTCAATGGAGTGTCATAAAATCAAAGCCAAAACAATTACTTTGACCAATATAATATTAATTAAGACACGAGGGCAGTTCAGTTAACTAATCAGAATTTGAAGTAATTACATTCAACTGGCACTAAGCATGGGAAAATGTGTGTGTTCAGCTCATGATTGGTTTCAGTTTTGCTTCTAATTGACTGAAAATTAAAAGTGATGCAATTTTTGTCAGCCAATCATAAAAAAATGAAATAAAGCAAAATCATCATGATAATTACAAGTATCGTTAAGCTAGAGCTATATTGGTGAGATGACCTCAAGAAGCCAAAAGGCTTATAAAAGAGGCCAACTTGAATTTACATATCTTAAGATATTTACATAACATGTGCAAGGTTCGTTAGTAACTGAAAAAAATTGAGGGCTTTGTAAGATCATGAGCTTGCTGCTGCAAGTGCGAAGTTCATACCCTTTTTGAAACTTGAGTCCATGACTTTCAATTGTACTTGCATACACGTAGGCACCTCTAATGCAAGATGACTTCAAACCCTTCCCCAGCATTGCATGGCTTTATTGAACTCATTCTTTGATTTTATTTTCCAGATATCAGGAATAGAACATTCTAATGTCATGTTTCACCTTGGTACTGGGTCAGGTATGATCTGATCACTTAAAATTATTTCTCTTAAGTTTAACCCTTTATTAGCTTAAGTATTAAAATTCATACTCTCTTCATCCTATTCGTCACATATTTTGTGTTGTATGAGTTGCAGGATGTGGCCATTCTTGAAAGAAATTTTACATAATGGTTTCCATCACGGTTGAAAGGAATAACCTTTTAGTAACTGGCCACTCATTCTTAGAAAGTATGATGAACATTGCTACGGCATGACTTGAAAATTTCAGATCCTCGTAGTGTGCAGGACATTTAGGGGTGGCAAATAGTACCTCTAAAAGCTAGTGTCTAGCAACCTTTACATTTGATCTTGAATACTTGGCAGCCTTTGTGAAGGGTCTCAAAGTCTTGTTTATAGTGCATTTTTTATTTTGGTTTTGAAGTCTTGCAAAGAAGAGTCTTGGTGTCTTGGATTTTACCATTCGCCAACCCTACATTTCTCACATCAACCTCTTTTAATTAATGGTGTACACTCCACACAAAATTACTCTGTAACAGTGCACGAAAGGTCATGAATTTACATGTCACAGCATGGTAATTAGGTACCACCAAAATGTCCTCCCAATAATTGTTGAGTCTAAAAGTTTGGGGATAGGGTGATGATAATACAATTTTTTTGTCTTGGAGTGTTGCTCCCATGGGACTCTCATGTCATAGACTACGAGCAGTCCCTCTTTCTTTTGAGCAAAGACCTTCTGAGCGAGCGCAAGCAGGTGGAAATTGGGATGAGCGGAAATCAATGAGGCTAGAGCGTGAGTGAGCGAAAAGAATAAGCTTGCTCATGCTTCGCACTCACTGACTTCCACTTGCCCCAGTTTCCGCTGACTGGTGCTTCGCACTCGCTCATGAGATCTTCGATCGAAGAAAGAGGGACTGCTTGCAGTCTACTCATGACCATCACTCAGTGGTAGTTAGAGCAACTATACGAAATTGCTAGCAAAAGTATGGAAAAATGATATTTAGTTTACAGAAAATTCAGCAGGGAGTATAATAATAATAATAATAATAATAATAATAATAATAATAATAATAATAGTTATTAGCGGTCACTCTAAAGGATTTCACCAAGATTAGAAATACACTCTCTACATGGAATAAATGGCCAACAATGCAGTTCTGAATTATGAAAACTGCACAAAAGTTCAATATTAATTTTACTTGTTTGGTAGTTTCAAAATTTTAACCACTTCTACATAATAATCTTCCCATTTTGGTAATAAGGAAACAGACTGGTTGAAAGTGCTTCTGTCCAAAAATCGTGATTGAAATGCGAATAATATAAAAACATGCTTATCCTCAAATTCTTAACTCTCCCAACCCATGGTTATGTCCACCTACAGTGTAACCCTTAACACAATAGTAAGCAAGAATAATATCCCCTTATTTAACCCTTACATTCTAGGTTTTTAGTTTACACCATTTATTAGAAATACGACACATATCTTTTGGTACGGTTGTATTTCCCAAGTTATATTAATCACCAGTTTGATATCAACAACACCAACAAAAAAGGAAGGAAAAAAAAAACAGAGAGAACTGTATTCCTCTGGAAAAAGACAGGCTTAGTGAACATCATTGCCAGTAAGTTGACCACAGAAATCAATTCATTTGTAGAGATGTTTTTGCAATGCCAGGACATTCACAGGAAAGGAAATTACCCTAAGCCTTTCAAAAACTTTAGTGACTAGGCACAGGATCTAAGATAAGTGGGTATCCCTAAGATTTCTTTGCTTTGCCCATTTCAAATTCCTCAGCAAGTAAATGGGTGCTAGGACCTGGGTCCCATCTCCTAATAATTATCAACCCTAAAATTATGGTGTCCACACAAAACATCAGGGCCCAGTTGTTCGAACACCAGTTAGCACTAACCCGGGGTTAAATTCTAACCCCGGTTTCTTTTTCTTTTGTTCAAAAGGATTTTCTCAGATAATTTTCTCTGTTACTTTCAAGAGCATCCAATCATCAACTTGTTTACAAAAAGAATTAAACTGAATTTACTTTTTAAGTTTTAATACATGTCTGCGTTCAAATTTCTCACTAACCCTGGGTTATCTTAACCCAGCTTCGAACAACCCGGCCCTGGATCACTTTCACTTGAATTCCTTAACCCTTTACATGTGAATGTTGGCATAATAATGATAATGATAATAATAATAATAATAATAATAATAATAATAATAATCAGTTTAATTACTCTTTTTGTAGCTTAACAGCTAAAATTAATTAAAAGAGTGGTCAAGGTACTATGTTGTATTATATATATATACGTTAACATGAAACATTTTACTAAGAATATCTATATGTAATAAGTTTATTGAGATGGTTAATAGAGGCCATGGGAGGATCCTCTCTGAAGGTACCTGAATGTAGATTAAATCCATGAGACACAGTTGTGTGCTGTGGTAGCAAGTTAGCAAGGACACCAGTGTCCCGAACTCTCTGGATAAACTTAGTGCATGCTGTGGCGTGCCGATCTGAGAGAGTACAAAGACCACAGTGCACAAGTGCGTCCTTGTAAGGAAGCCCAGGAAAGATTACCTCTAAGGCTTTTTTCTGCACACCCTCAATTAGGAAGCTAAGATATTCCACCAAATCTGCCCAAACTGGGGACGCATACTCCAACATTGAATGGATCAGGCTGTAGTACACCAGAGCTAACTCACCTTCCATCACACCTGACTTCTTTAAACCCACAATGGCATTAGTTTTCTAATAACATTTTTACATTAAACTGCATACAAAAATGAAATAATTTATTCACATGAAATAAAATTTGCCTTAGTTCCAAATTGCCAAGGCACATTTGAGGTAATTAAAAACAAAATAATATTCATCCAGAAGAATGGTTGCAAATCCCACCCCCCCTCCTCCCCAAGACCTTATCTATTTTCAGACCTCAAGATAGGGAACAAACAATAACATGAACAACAAGCCTTATCGGAAGATTTGGCTGATAACATTTTGGTTTGGATCATCAATCCACAGTCCAGTCCAAATTCTGTACATCCTTCATTGACCAACTCACTGATGAATATGTGGTTCCAGACAATATACATACTCTTCCCCCTTGGAAAGTTTATTAGCTTACACCCCCTCCCCCTGGAATCCTGGTAAAGGATAATAACTTTGCTATGCATTGTAGCAGCTTTCACGGGTGCATTGCAAGGTGCACAGTCCTTCCTAGGGAAACTACAAGACCAGATAAACTTGGGCGGAATAACCACCAAGATTTTATTAGTTCGTCTGGCATTACCATCCCGCAGGACACCCCGAATTATATGCTTATTAAAAATTAATACAAAGTGTCTAATTGGCCGGCAGCCGGTCACGAAGAAGTCAATCGAAAATCAAGCAGCGGTCTGTTCTCCAATTTCCGGGAGAATATAAATAAAAACGAATTTCAAAAGTTCGAAATCGACTTGTACAAAAGCCTCCGACACATGTAAATGAGGTGGACCAAAGTGGCCCTGTATTTTGTAGTTGCTCCAACAACTGAAACATCTTTAACCTCGTATCACACGGTATCCGGTCACTTCGTTCCATGGTTAGATCGTTCCAAGTCAGATCGTTCCACGACATACAAGTAGAGTCAGATCTGTATGTGCCACACAGATGGATAACTGTAGATAAGTTTCTCCACTAGTGTAATAAGAGATTAGAACGATGATTTTTTCAGTGTCGATCGATCGATTGAATGTTTCCCTGCTGATGAAGACTAAGTCATTGTGCGTCACTTCAGATAACAGGCAGAACAGGTAAAGTTTTAATAAATTCAACGTAATCAACTGCAATTTAAAACTTATATTAAACAGTACACTTGAAATTTCAAACAAGGTGTTATTCCCGAAGAAAATTGCAAGACTTCCATGTGCGGGACGGCGTCTGAGGTGTCAATAAAATTCTCGAACAGAATCATATCGGCATAAACGCGGTAAACTCGTTCCGTCCACTAAGCACGACCAAAGTCAGGTTGAACTTTTTTCTTAACATTTTTATTGAGGAAGAAGGTTTCCCTCACTATTTATAAGTGGAACGATCGGAACGATCTGACTTCTATCGTGGAACGATCTGACTTGGAACGAACTGACCATGGAACGAAGTGACCGTAAACCGTATCACACGACTGGACAAAGAATCGTATCGAGAGTACGTGTCAGTACTTGGCAAAAACTCACCTCCCTTCATATAAGCTTATATATTTCCAGGTTGTTTGTATGTCTTTGAGTTGTAGTGCAGGTTGTACAAGACAATATTCAAAGTTTGGCAAATTTCATTGAGTTAACTCTTTGGAAAAACGAACTCTGCCTGAAAAGTCTTACCTTGCCGATACATTTCCATTCAAAGAACTGTCTGAGGAGTTGCTAAGCAACAGAAAATGACGTGTGACAGGTCAGGTGATTTTAAAATTGGCATATGACCATGGTCACACACTTTTACATTATTTGTCACCATGATCAATGTTATCATTCACGCGATGGCGAGACAAACTGAAATCGAGTGGGAAATTGGCTCTTCCATCTACTATCTGCTCAAGCGTCTTGCTGATGGTATGTATTTTAACCAGTTTTATCTGGCAGAAATCGTAAGTTAACCACGGAATGCCCTTGCTGGTTAACTTCCTGGCGATGTTGATCGTGATCCCAATTGCTCAATAACAATTCGTCAGGTTTTTGTAAGGATAGATTTCGGGCGATGTACACGATCGAGAATCGTGAAAGACCAAACTGAATTGATTTCTACTGTTAACTATGTTTTCCACAATTCTTGCGCAGTTTTGGATGCATGTAGAATTAAGCTTAATGTATGGGGCTCTACGGAAATCTTTCCGGCTGAGATTTGCGGTTGAATGGTGTTACTTTGTATAGTTGGATATTATGTTTTACGATTTCCCCTTGTTGTGTAAATGAGTAGCCCTGTACTACCTTGCGTGATTTCGCATCGATAAAAGTCGGTCCGATCTCCACGTGCTTACGGGTTTCTTTAAATAAACAGAGAAATAATATTCGTGGCCAACGTAATACAATGTGGTCTTTAAAAAACAAAAACAAACAAACAAAAATACGAATCTAACGCCTTCTCAATAGATTTGTTCCTCGAACCAGGTTTCACCACGTCTCTCAGTTACGTCTTCAAGAAAACGCAAGCAGCAAAATGCTGTCCTTTTTGCGTTTGCTGTCGGTTTATTCTCCTTGTTCTTAGCGCCCAAAGCAACGGCTAAACGATTAAACAATTCGTGTTTGCTATGCGCAACTGGAGTGCGGTGGTTAACATTGACGAAGCATCGTACAAGCATGTCCCAAGCAATATTTACTGTCAGTTAAGCTGAAAAGTTCCTATTAACAACAACAACAACAACAAAAATAATAATAAAACAAGGGGAACCGAACCTGTGGCTTTCCAATTGTTAGCTTTTTTCTGCGGTTGCCTGAGAAAATCACCTCAATTCAGAACAGCAACCATTAAACAGCTTCCTTTTATTTGACACTAAAATTTTTATCAAATCCATTCGTTATCAAGTATCTTTTATTAACTGGGTGGTGAACCGTAGCAAAAGTTGATATTTGAACTTCTCCCTGCTACTTCTATTGGGAATGTGTGTAGGCAACAAATGAGAATTGAAATTTAGATCTTAGGGTTGCTGAATGAATACTTAGTGTCGCCAAATAGACAGGGGCACAAAACGACCAATTTGTTGAAAAATGTATTATTATACCCCAGTTAATAAAACTCAATGTTATTCGGGCATTTTCAGGTCTTTTTTAATATTGCTGGGAAAAACATATCTGTTCCTTTTTGCCAGCAAGACACACAAGATTTTTCCCAGCCAGCTAGATAAAATTCGGTAGGTTTCCCAGCCAGGTGCAAATTGAGCACCCTGCACAACAACAGCAAAGACAATTTCATATGTCGTAAGCCAAGATGGGCGTGCCAAAAGGCCTGAAATCAAGCCTTCAGTGGGGTGGGGGGGGGGGGGGGGGGGAGACAAATAATTTCTCACAACAAACCACATTTCGCCAGCCAGCAACACCCACATTGCTACCACGCTTCAGTAATTACCAAACGAAACTATCAGCAGTAAAAAATTTCATAACCAACCCCGGTAAATAACTGATATTTTGCCAGCCAGCACAATACCTCGGGGGAACAGATAAAGTGAGGAACAGATTCGTTTTGTGCCCCTGAATAGATGAACACTGCTCACTTAATTAACAACGCTCGTTTAGTTTCACCCATTGCGTGTAAATACTCTAAATATTTTCCAATACGAAGTTATTTATTTCTTTGTGGTTCCTTTGGGTTAAAAGTTGGCCTGGTTTGTCTCTCCGTAGGTCAAGATTCCGATGGAGAGGACAGTGACCCCGATTTGTTCCAGTGCGGCAAATGCAAGCAAATGTTTACCAGCTTGCAGAAGTACCTGAAGCACAAGGCTGCGAAGGACTGCAGCGTTCAACTGCAAGGAAATAGAACTGTCATAAGTCCGGTCACTAACGGAGAGGTTCGCATCAAAACGGGAAGCGTGGGGCAGTTTAGATTTCTTATGCATTTTTCTCTGAATACCACCCCCCTCCCTTCTCCCCTGTGTGACCTTGCGTGTCAGAGGTTTTTCTCCCGTGCGAAGGATAGGACGGCGTGATCTGCCCGAGATCGGCTGAAAGCCCAAGTAACGAGCGGTGAATCCGCGAGATAAAAGGATCGCGGCTATACAGTGAGAAAAATATATTTTTCGAAACCGCAATCTCAATAGGAAAAGCCTCTGGCAGCCGGGGTACTGGGCAGTGGACTGTCATTTCGTTAAAAAGCAAAACAAAAAAGTCTGGTTATTTCAACTCCCTAAATCGTAACTGGAAAAGCACCTTTGTCTGAGCTCTCACCCTAACTGACCGAATGCTTCATTGTCCATTTTCCTCAGTATAGCTATTAAAGAAAGCTAGAGAAATGCCCTTTGATGCATCGTATTTTCAGTTTCTCCTCGACAACGTTTGGAGAAAAGGTGTTTATTTTAGAGCCACAATAATGCAAGCTGTTTTCTCTCAACAGAGCCTGGACAGTTTAGATGACAGCAACTCTGTTCATAGTCCCACAAAAAGGTACGAAGCCTGATCTTGCTACATCCATGAACGATTAGAGCAAAGGATGAGCTCACTGTGGTTTTTAGTTCTCCGTATACGGTGGGAGAGAGAGTGCTTAGTGACAGTTATCAAAGAAAATAGAGAAACAAACAAATAAGGGCCAGAAGTTACATGTAAATTGTGAACAGCCTTAAAATCTCGAGGGTAGACTGTGCCTGAACGTAAAAGTAAATTAAACACTTAATCCTTTTTTTAGGAAACATGATCGAAAAGGGATCGCACGGAGGGTGTCCAATTTCTCTTCTGAAGGAGAATCTGTTAGCCCAGACATCCCTGTTGTGGTACCAGAACAGACGTACAGGGTATCGTCGCCTGCTTTCCCAGTTCACATAGAAACTCCTCCCACATCCAACTATCACGACTTCTCCAACCCCGTGGTCAGTATCTCCGTTGCCGAGGCGCTGCGGTCACAGAGTCCTGTAGTGGTGCATCCCACAGGTCAGCCGAACTTCAACATGTGGAATGGAACAGTGACTGAACAACAATCCAATGCTTCAACCAATCCACCCACAATGGCGACGAATACCTACACACCACTACCTCAGTCTACCCCTGTGGTGAATCCCAGTCCTGTATCTGCCATGTCCCTTCATCACCCTGGTCAGTCATCCGAAGGGTCGACTCTGAGCTCGCCAACAGTGAACTCCCAGTTTAATGGTCCAAGGTTGAGAGGGATACCGGTAGATGTTCAACCTGTGGCATCTCATCACCATGTGCACATGACGCGAAGCAAGAATGGTCTGGGACAGCCGCCGCCATTAGTAGTACATCTTAAGGACAGAGGTATATGTTAGCTAACATTACTAAGGGACGATTGTCGAGGTTTCTATCCTGTAATGATCAATGAGTTATGCTAACGATATTTTCTCGTGCGCTCCAGACTTTTTGATATAAGATGCGCAGGTTCGTGCCAAGAAGTTTTTAATACTAATATTTACATGCATGTAGTATTACACAATGCAAAAAGACACACGCAAAAGGGTCATGCAAGATATTTTGGCTTAAAGTTAGTTAGAACATTCTACGCTTCACACTGCTTATGCACGATATGTATGCTGGTAGACATATTTCGTGAGAGGTTCATCTTAAGGCGAGACCATTTCTGTGCAAAAGGGTTGGAGTCGTTGTTGAAAAAAGCAATTTGCTTTTCCATTTCCATTGAGTTTATAACTAGCTGTATATACACATGCAACTTAGGAAGCTTGTTCCCAAGTCTGCAGGTGTATATCTAATGTCCAGATATAAGGAGTAAGTAATGGAAGAGAAAATCGTAGGAAGGAGTTACGCACAAAGCACGAACTGTTTGCAAATGCCTGCTCTTACTAGAGCGGTTTTCAATTTGAGTTTGAAAGTAATTCGCGTTTGCTTTGGTTTTGTTTTACTTGGCTCTGTGATTGGTTGACAAAACTCGCGCCACTTTCTCTGCCAATGAGAAGCAAAACCAAAACCAATCGCACGCGCGCGCGTTTTCCCGCGCTTGGCGCCAGTTGCATATAATTTTTCGTCTCTTGTGATTGGTCAAGTAATTGTTTAGGTTTTGTTTTTACGACACTCAGTTGAAAACCATTCGAATGGTATCAATTTTATCCATTTTAGAAATTTGAAAATTCCTTTTCTTTCTCCATGTGTAAATGCAAATGTATATGAGAAAAAAGGAATACATGATTTCGCAAATATTTCGAGGTCTTCTGATCTCATTATTGGGTGCGCACCTGTTATTCGTGCGGGTTAATTGTTTTGCTTTTCCCCAAAAAAAATCCCTGTGATGTATTATTTCGATTGATTGTCTGTAGGTCGTCCAGTGAGAGCAAAAGAGACAGGCCTGACAGAGGAAGAGCTGACAGATGAGATCATCACGTCATCGGGTCAGAAGGTCTTTCGCTGCAAAAAGTGTGATAAGGAATTCTCCTTTTCAAGCCGACTGAAACGCCATCTTCTGGTACACACGGGCGCGCGACCGTTTGAGTGCCACGTCTGTTTGCGGCGTTTTACGCAGGCGGTGGACTTGAAACGCCACATGCTGCGCCACAGTGGACAAAAGCCGCATGTGTGCCACTTCTGCGGTAAGCAGTACACGCGAGGAGATCGCTTGAAAGTACATTTGTTGCAGCACACACAGGAAGATAATTCTGAGAAGCCCTACAGCTGTTCACGGTGCAGTGCGTCGTTTTTTGAGGCTGAGCAACTGCGGTTGCACGTGTGCGAATTCCAAGATGGTACCCAGCATGTTGTGGTAAAACCGGGTGAGTTTTGTTAGCTGTTTGCTGTACAATTGTAAGAAGCTAGTTTGCGTGTGACAATATTGATTGAACCATGAATTAACCCTTTCCTCCCTAAGAGTGACTTTATAGATTTTACTCTGTCTAACTCCAGACGATTTTACTCCTTAAAAGGAGACCCCTTAGGGGTTGAAAGGGTTAATGTTGAATGACAGGAGTCAAACTTGTGTCACAAATCTTCTACAGTCTAAGGATTTCAACATCTGGGGGGAGGGGAGATGGGATAGATGTCAGTATCTGGGCAACTGCGCAACTACCCCTCCCCTACCCCAACTAGTTATAACAAGTTAATAAGTTAGTGTCAATGTTGGCTTAGGGGAGGGGTAGGTGCGGATTTACCCAGATATTGTTAGGTGGCTTCAGGTTTGAGTACGAGTGCGACTTTTCAAATCTTATTCACGTTCTTAAGATGATCACTGGTAACACTAAACCTCCTTCTCTACTTTTAAGTAACAAGGAAGAGTGAGGGTTCAGGGGAGGTGACTGGTTTGAAATTAGAAGTTCATACTCGTACTTGGCCTCGTACTCGTACTCAAATCTGAAGTTCCCATTGAAGAATGACCTGAAAGATTTTTTTAAAGACTATTTCTGTAAGTGTAAATTGGTGGCTACCTACAGTTTCTACATAAAAAATGGCGAGAGAAAAAAGGAAAATGTCCCAAATCGGTTCTGCTAGCGCGGAGCATTGTTATTTAATGGCCTTAGCTCCCACATGTCTCATGTAACTCAGTGGCAGAGCATCAGAATTAGTAATCGGTAGGTCATAGGTTCTACTCCTGTTGGGAAATCTCAGAATTGCGTGTGACAGTGTTAAATAAGTGACATCTTTCAACGCCGGTAGACAGAACTCGCATATCCCTTCCAAGTAATGAGAAGAAAAACCCAAATCAATGTGCGCAAGCTTTCCTCGTTTGGAATTCTGATTGCAGGTTCTTTGCAGGGTTTAAGTTAGTCATAAATTTTTAGATCCTTAGGGTAGTTGCTTCTGTATTCACAAACTAACAACAGATTGGGTCTATGATCATGCGAATTTGTTCTTATGAATGAGGGCCGCTGGTTAAGCATTGGAACTGCGAGGTTGATGTCTTTGCCATGTTTTGTTGTTAGGTGATCCAAGTGATGTTATTAGTTTCGGAGATGATGGCGGTGAGATTAAGTCAGAACGCTCCGGAAAGACTTACTCTTGCGACGAGTGTAATGCTTCATTTACCAAGTACACATCGCTGAAGTCACACCTGCTGAAGCACACTGGCGAGAAGAAGTACAGGTGTGAACACTGTAACAAGACTTTTTTTAGTTCCAGTAGTCTGAAAATACACGTGCGCGTTCACACTGGTGATCGTCCATTCAAATGCAAGGAATGCCCGAGAAAGTTTAGCGATCCATCGAACTTTAACAAACACAAGCGTTGGCATGCCAAGCAGAAGGCATCAAACACAGTAGCGGCTACCTTCTCCAGCATCTCCGAAAACAGTTCTTCACCCGAGGACAAGAGGCGGGCTGCCGACGCGGCACAGAACGCCTCCGGAGTGGCTGGAGAAGGGACGATAGTGGAAGAATCAGCGGTAGGAATAAAAGAAGGAGAGGAAGCTGATACGGGAGGAGTCGCCAAGGAAGCGGATTTACGGGAGGATCTTTTCCCAGAGGCGGGTCAAGACATGGAGGTGGAGGAGACAGGAGGATTCAAGTCGCCAGAGGCACTGCTTAGCATGACAGCTGTATCCGAGGGTGGTATCAAACAGGAGGTGGAGACTGACTAAACGAATAGGTCAGGAGCTTAAACTTAAACAAAGCATTATACGCGCATAACAGAGAAAGAGCATAGCCCGAAACCTCAGTCCAAGTTTCCAAGGAATGGTAAATGGTAATCTTGAAGAGAAAACTGAGCACGTTTTCGATTTCACAACGCCATAATTATCGTCACGGCGTGTTCCCGACGTAATTTATAATATGGATTTCGCGCCCCCTGACGTTGTTTTACTGATCATAGGTGTCTTATTATTCTTTGCCGTCTTTCTGACGCCTCACTGGTCACGAGTTTTCTCGGAGCAAGATCTCATACAACCCAAGCTAAACTTTTTATAAGGGAAATTCTTCCTCGATAATTGCGTCCTCCATAACTAAACCCTTCACAATATCCGATCAAAAGTTACATCTATCACTGTAATTCCAATATGGAAATGTTAGAGTTTTCAGTTTCGGAAATTTACGGCGATAGATATGACATTTAAACACAGATTTCATACTCACGCGGAATGGCAGCTGGGAGACAACTGTAAGACCATTCTCGTCCCCAGAGGCCGCGATTCTTTATTCTTGGTGCTGACCGAAAGAATCGCGGCCTCTCGGGATGAGAATGCTGTAAGACCGTAGTGATCGACCTGTTTGTAAAGCGGCCTAATTGGGAATTAATTTTGCTTGACGTTTTCATCTTTGTCACAGGGGCGTGAAAGCCGTGTACATCCTAAAATATTAAAACATGTAGAAGTGGAATATATATCCCCAAGTTAATTTTTACCAGAGTAGTTTTTAGAAGCCAAAGCTGTTTTAGGTAACGATAAAAGTGTGCTTGAAGCTGGCATGGCACTTGTTAGCGTCCGAGATTGAGGTCGTGGATTTGATTTCTCATGGGGTGCTTCTTAGTTTTTGTTTGCTTGTTAAGAAGCTGGGTTGAAATTATTTTTTAACGATGAGGTGTGTTTTAATTTGGAGTTTTTGTTGTCAAGAATAAGGTGCCATCATTTAAGAAAAAAATTCGCGGCAAGATTTCCACACAGCTCCTTAGATTAATTATACATGCATGTTGTGACTCAAACTCTATTCGTACTCGGAAAAGGGCCGCTTAGTATCACAGTGGTGACTGCATAATTAATGTATGGGGCTGTCCGGAAGTCTTTCCAAATTCGTTATTTTGTATGATGTAAAGCCGTATATCATCATATAGTCATGTAGGTACATACAATTTTTTTAGTAGCCTGTAATGTTCACCGTGAAAGCTCTATTAAGCCCTTGATCTACATTTGGTAACTTGCAAAATCTCTAGGACGTGAAGCAAGTATTAAAAATAGAAATAATTAATACCTAAAGTTAGGGTATTCTCAAGAGTGCGGGAGAGAAGGGTGATAATGAAGGAGAGAGCTTCATTGGAGAATTTTTGCTGACGTTTTCTTTAACTTTTTGCCACATTAGCATATAATATACAACCAGAGGCATAATAAAGCTTTTACGGCAAGTAGGGTATCTCTGTGTAAATAGCATGTTTATTTCCAGCAGTAGATTATTGATTCTATCTACCATATCATTCGATTCGCCTTCATCGAAGTGATGATTCTTGCGAATCGGTCATTTGTAAAACGTTGTTTTAAATCATGTCGAATATTGAGATATCAGTTTCATTCCAGGAAGTCCAAATCTTACCTTACATTACTTGAAGTGGCTCTCACCTATAATTCTTTTGCTTAAAGCTACAGAGGCATTGATTTCGGTGCTAGTGTTTCTGAAGCAATTCCTGTGTTTCTCCTGCTGTTCTGAGCTCTTGAAGGTACCAAATTGGCATAATTCACCCAGATCTCTTTCGGGCGTCGACGGTGAGATCTGGGGATGACTGGTTTACGAGGAAAAAAATCTTGAAATATCGAGTTGCGCATGTGTGGTACCTACTGTCAGCTCCACAATTTCAGTTTCCAGTGCTCTGGAATTTGTAAGACATTTTCTTTTAAAACTCCTTAAGTGCTATAGGCATGCTTTTTCAACGTACTGTACTTTACCTGTTCGTGCTTCTTAACATTGTATTTATTCATTGAAAATATTGTAAATGATTTGATTTCATTTTTTAACCTGGGACATATGGAACCCTTGCGCTGTATATTCATATTGTTTTCTCTTACACGAATTGCAGATCTCTTGTTACATTTTGATTGTCAGTCTGTAAATTCTGTAAAGAAAATCTGTCAAAAAGCAACTGTAATAAAATATCGTTGAATTAAGTGTGTGATGTTTATGTTTATTGATGTAATTGTTTACGATTGTTGAGTGCGTCTTTGACATGCTACAGAACTCGCACCGTCCTCTATACATGTAATATGAGCGGGAGGTCTTCATGGCGATTTAGAATGGCGAGCCAAAAGCGAGCCATCATAAATGTCATAGATACCGGAGGCGAATCTTTTATCATGCTTGTGAAATGAAAGAAAACTGGAACGTACTTCGTTCTGTGAATGTCGGCAAATGAATTTTTTAATTACCTTATGTTCATTTAACAAAATTACTTACATTTGATTAATTCAAATTGGACTCTGCAGGAGTGTTAAGTTTCCATAGCAACGGGCATTTGCACAGCCAAAAGTGGCAAATTTGAATGTTTTATGAGTAAGATTGCTCAAAGACACAAAGTGAATTTGTGATTCCGTTGAAAGAACTTTGGGCATTTTTAAACAGTTATTCACCAAAGTGGAGGTGAATAATCTCCACCACTTTCACCGACACTGAGGTGAATAATTGTTTTAGTATATACCACACAAGGTGAATAACTAGCGCGTATTCAAATAATTTCTTCATCGGAAACCAAAACGGAAAGCCAGTTTGTTTCTTTTCGGCTGCTCGGAAGTGAATAGTGCCTTGCTAATCACCTCCGAGTTAACCAATCAGAACGCGCGAAAAGCACTATTCACTTGTGTGGTGTATACTAATTAACAATTAGACCCGTAGCCCTTGAGGGCCAACTAGTCGGACAGAAAAGGCAACAATAAAGTTAGCAAATGCAAGTTGAAGAAATATTTATTTGGGAATAAAACGAAAGAAAGCGTCACGCTCGATTGCTACTCGAGGACTATTACTAATAGTCCTCTAGTAGAGTAACCAATCAAAATGCAGGATTTGCATTAGTCCACCAGTTGGGTGATACTAATACTGAATATCCATGAATAAAAGATCGCACCACTTCGGACGATAAGTTAAGCCATTTTGTTTTCAAGTCCTGCGACCGTCTCTGGAAGAAATCACCAACGAGTCAATTGTATCCCTATCTTACTTTTACAAAGTCACTTTTTGTAAGACACGAGGTATCAAAAAGTGACTTGATGATATTATCGATATATAATGGTACTTTAAAGGGGCAGTCTCACGGAGGTTTTTGCGATTTTTGCTCAAATTCACTTAACTCTAGCTTGAAACACTTGTTAGTATTCGAATCCTTTCTACATCGCTAATTCCAAGAAATGAAGCGGATTTAGAATGAAAGGACTTACCAAAATATGTTAAAATCCATTTTTAGAGAATTGCAACACGAAAATTCAATTCAAACTTAAAAACGTCGGGCCGACGTTTTCAAGTTTGAACTGATCCATGTCTCGGTTGTCTGCCTCCGAAATCGTACGAGTATAATTTCTTTGGATTACAGTAAACCTTTGAAGGAATTTTAACCAATATTTTACCTTTGGCATCAACTGAAAAGCGAATTTTTGTTTCCAATGTGTTACTAAAAATAGCGTGATACTGCCCCTTTAAGCAAGGATACTTTATAATAAAATATTTGGAGCAGTTTTGACATTTAAATCTCTGACAACGCCCCTTCAGCCCTGCTTGTTCTTAGTGTGACTAGAACCTGTTTCAGGTTTTCTACAAGCGTTACTAGTCTGTTCACTAATTAAACAATTATCCTGCTCAATTTTTCGGGACATCATCTGATTTTGGGCGACTCTACCTACATCCTCGTCGGCTAAGTATGGAGCGATATTCCATACGACGTAGCAGGATAATTAGTAAGAATTCCACCGAGTTGCTTATTATAACTTCAAATGAACAAAAGGGGTAGTTTCTAAAGAAACTGTGGTGCTGCGTCGGTAGGGAAGTAGTACACAAAAAATTGGTTTTATCAACGGAGTTGATAATGTAAAATGACCATCGTACAGGGATTCTAAAAGCTGACGTTTAGAGCGTTAGCCCTTCGTCAGAGCGAATCGAGGAATTATGGGTTATGTGTAGTTTATATAGTGGAGGAGGAGCTACGCTATTGGTGGTAACATGGCAACGTGAAGAATAGGAATACATTAGTTAGATGAAAAGCGTTCGTTCGTTAATACCGTGGGGATTAAGGGTGCCGATTTGGAAGACGGCTTGCGGCTTTCCGTCGTACCTTGATGTAGGGAAAGGCTGCAGATAGCCATGTGTTGTTTGGAGTGGTTATGGAGATCAAAATGACGAGCGACTGGCTTAGAAGGTGTTAGCGGAATCGGTTGCCTAGTCGTCTTTCTTGCCTTACTGATGTCTAACTTGTTGCATAATGTACAGGTCATGCAATAAATTACATTTGCAGAGTTACATGTGAAACGATCGGTGATTTTAACAGATCGCTTAGGTCCCGGATTTATTGCATAACGAATAGGTTATGCAATACGATGGCGAGACAAGAAGACGACTAGGCAACCGATTCCGCGAACACCTTCGCGATGTTGAGAAGAATGACAAGGATGCATCTAAGCCAGTACCGTGAAGATGTCAATAGTGATGTGAAGAAGATGTCAGTTTCCATTATCAACTCCGTTGATAACACAAAATTTCTTTTAAATAACGCCATACGAAGAACTTCATTTACAATTTGCAAACAAATCCAATCTGTAAGATTTCTCAAACAGCAACTCCTCAGTAAAATATGTCGTTCAACTTCTAAAACATACCTCAACTCTACAAAAAAAAACGTGTTGTAAAAAATTCTGACCTAATATCTCATAATATTTGCGATGCAAAACTAGTCGTGGTGAAAGCTAATTAATTTTCAGTTGCCCTTTATTTTATATCTTCGGTTTGCTTCTGTCAAGCGTCTCCGTCTTTTTCAACGCGCCCTTTTTGAAGTCACAGATGGAACTTAACAATGCTCCCCGTTCTCCAGTTTTGGGCGGCGCTTGTGTTTTCTGAACGGCGGCCTGGGAAGGAGGCGGCGGCGGTGCGGGAGCCTGGGGAGGCGACGGCACGGAAGCTGAAAAAGTAACCAATAAAGGTATTTTAAATTCGCACAATGAATGTAAATGTATCCTTTAGTCCGAAGATAATTATCAATCAATCTATAGAATATTGTGGAGTTGTACTCATGAATACAGCGCCTTGTTATAACGTTTTCAAATTACGATCTTAGTACTGATGAATTGTTGCGGATGGTAAACTGTGTTAAACTGGGCCGTCAACGTTTTGTTGATAAATCAATATTAATGTACAAAATTGTAAATAATATGGCTCCGGATTATCTTAGTTCGCGCTTTGTCTTCCGTTCCGATTCTTTAACCTATAACATAAAAGATAGTGACTGTAGTTTGTTATCCCACAGCCCCGCACTAATCATTGTAAAAGAAGTATGTGCTACAGCGGAGCTGTACTGTGGAATAGTCTGCCCTCGGACATACGCCCTCTCGTAATGAATTTAAATCTAAGTTGAAGAATTATGATTTTAATAGTAGTCTTACCTAAGTTTTATTTTGCTTTCATACACGGCTTCCTTGTAAAGCAGGTTTTTAACATTAATAGTTTTTAATAATTAATTTAGTTAGGTAGTTAGATTTATTTATTTAATTCAATATTGTAAATTCCTGAAAGAAATACCGTGTCTAAACAAAGATTTTAAGTTTACCTTACGAGTACGCCTGGGTGACAGGCGCTGGGAGAGGGAGGGGAGGGAGGGGAGGGAAGGGGGCGAGAGAAGGAGGGGATGGTGAAGCGGTTTCGCGGGCGAAGCGAGGGGAGCGCCAGCTATGCACTCTCTCCCCTCGTTTTTCGAGCGCGATTTATACTCCTCCCATTCTCTTTCTGACACCTGTCGCAGCTGTCGCAGAGGCTATTAATAAGTGTGACTCAGCTTTGGGCTGACTCTCCTGTCTGGAACAATTTATGGTCTATAAAGGATGGTGCCAACTATTACTAATGCGCACACGTTCTGTGTCTTGAGATTGCCCGCGCAAATTCTTACGGACGTAATGCCTCCTATTGCTAAGTCCACAATTTTTTTGCACGGTTTGAAAACAGGAAGGAGAAGCATATCTTAATGAGGGTTATGGGAATCTAAGTAAATTAGGAGGCAACCACACATGTTCAGGGAGAATTAAGCTTCAATTTAGCACAAAAAAAAAAAAAAATGTTGGTCAGTTATCTTTGAAAAACGCTTGGTTATGAGCAGGTTTCTTCTAGATTCCAAGAGCCCTTCCGAGGATATGTTGTACCAAAAATATTTCACTTGTCATCTACTTTAATTTGTGTTAATTTTGTGTCGCTGACAACCACTCTTTTTGTTGTTGTTGTTGTTGTTTGTTTGAAGAACACTTTATTGCAACAATACAATACGATTGCAAACATTTAACTTTAAAACAAAATAAAATAAAAACCGCCACATTTACGTTGCACATTGTACTACATTTGGCAAACAGTACTTACTGATAGAAACATTACATGCTGTAAAAAAAAAAGATTCAAAGTTTCACTTGGAATTTAGATTTATGCTTTTCCATATCAAGATGCTTTTTAACAAAGGCGAAGAAAACTTGCCAGATGTATAATTCCTCTCTCCTTGAAGCAGTATAGATATAGTATTTGGCCAAGATCACGCAGAGGTTCAAGCCGAGACGAAGAGTGAGGCGATCAGTGAAGTCGTAATAATAACTGTTCCAGACAAGATAATTGCTTCTGTGTTATCTCTGTTCCACCAAAAAGAACGCACGTGAGAACAAGTGACAAAAATATGTTTTAAAGTTTGTTTCTAGGTGCATAGATGGCACTGTTCACTTGAAAAAAAGCGGCATTGGTGGGTAAGACGTGATGTGTAATCTATACCTCTTACTAACCGAGTTCGAGGTCCGTCCTGTAAGTTACGGACCGACTTTTTTCCCGTTCACTCATGGCCCAAGCGCGAAGCGCGCGAGCCATAAATCAACGGGAAAAAACGAGGATCCGTAACTTACAGTACGGACCGAGAAAACGAGGTTAGTAAGATATTTGTTATATCTCTGTGGTTAATCAGGCGCGCGGAAAAGGAAACTTTCAAATTTAGCGGGCCGTACAGCAGCTCGCAAAATTGACCAATCACAGCGCGCGTACTAACTGAGAGACATAATAATAAATTGAAAAATAGCGAGTCTAGTATCTTTTGTGACTTTTAAAGAATAAAAGGGATACCGTTAATAAGACGTATTGTTTCTTCATCAATACCAGCATTTTTCATTATTTTTTTCATCAGCGGGTGATGAAACGAGCCATTTTACAGTTCTATGATGAGTGACCTGGCCTTTGATTAGAAGCGAGGCTGGGGGTGACCTGGTTTTGATACAAACCCCTGTCTTTCTCATGTAAACGCAAGCTAGTTAGCATAACAACAACATGATTTACATGAGAAAAGCGGTGAGGTCTGTATCAAAACAAGGTCAACTCCAGCCTCACTTCTACCCAAAGTCCAGGTTACTGAACACATAACTTTCATCTTTAAGTAAAACTGGGTGGCCAACTTGCAAGAAATGTTGCCTAACGGTGTTACTGTGTCTTCCGGTAACTTATCACTGACAACGAACCACTCACAAGGACATTACTTTGCTCATATTCATATTGTCTGTATAATTTTGTCTCGATATTTTCTATTTTGCTTCATTTTTTTGTGCGTACCTTAGAGCTAAGATAGGGGTGGTTCTCGCCAGGCCCTCCCAAAATAAACTTATTTGGTTCAGCGATGCTGTGCTGTTATTTGTTGTGGAGTGGAGACAAAATTTTCTATGTTGCTTTATTTTTTGTGCGTACCTTAGAGCTAAGGTAGGTTTTAGTGTTGATTATCTAGTGTTAATTAATCGTTGTGCTGTATAGATCACGTAATTAGAGGTGTTTTGATAGCCAGTAAGTTTATTGGTCTTTAATAGTTGAGTTAGTAAAGCGTTGTAATTGTAGCTAGGAATGCAAGGTATCGCGTTTAAAGAATAAGTTTGTACGGTAAGTGTTAATTGTGAAATTAATTAGTCAGTTGCTTCATAGCTCAGTTGGTATAGCATCGCACCGGAATCACGAGGTCACGGGTTCAAGCCTCGTTGAAGTCCCGAATAGGCCATTTCCGAGTTCATGTCTGCCTCCTCTTCAAGGCGAGTCTAAGTGCGAAGTTTTTGTGATGGTAATTAGTTCTACTTTAGATATGAATGAAAACTAATTTTCATAACAAAAACTTCGCACTTAGACTCGCTTTGAAGAGGAGGCAGACATGAACTCGGAAATGGCCTATTTTTTTTCACAACTGCGACGATCATTCTTCATTTGAAGCGAACAAGTAGCACGAAGGAAAGATGAGTTGAGGGGTCTGAGGGCAGGAACTGTTAAGCAAAGAAATCACTGCTAAGAGTCATTGGCAGGAGCCAGCCATTCATCTTTACTCTGACAAAACTCATTTTTCAGTGGTGGCGAGTAAGAGAAGTGTTGATAGAGTTAGTTGCTGCAGAGGAAACAACGAGGGACAAGCTAAAATGGATAAAGCTTTCAAGAGTAGAGCAAACGACGAAGAAAAGAGAGAAGGCAGAGTATCTGAGCGTAGAGCTCGTTTTGGGAGGACAGGAGGAGAGAGGTTTGTGGTGTCGGTTTCGGTTTGTTGGAAGATTTCTGAGTTTCAAGGAATACGAAAGGAACTGAACTGTGAAGTTTGTAAATGATTAGTTTGTCCAGTGCGATGCAAGTTTCAGTTATATGCGTTATCGTTTAGGTTATATAACTTTATAATTTCGGTGTTGAAGTGGCTTAGGCCATAGTTTGTAGACGTAACACTGATTTTAGCAGTAGGATTAGTTTTACTCGTCGTACGACTTATAGCAATCAGTAATTTATATTAAGTTAGAGGGCAAAATTACTGAATGCTGATTGGTCAACATGGAGGGCATTTTTCCTTAATTTTGCTTTTGAAGAGGGCAAAATTACTCGCTCCTGATTGGTCGAGCGTCAAAAGTACTTGCTCCTGATTGGCTGATTGCCTGATTTAGTTGGTTTCTTCATTTTGAGCAAAACAACTTTATCTTCAGCGAAAATTGTCTTTTAATTCGCGTTGCATTCGCTAAAAAAGGCATAAAGATCAAGAGCCAGCTTTAAAAAATACTCCGGAGGGTAACTTTTTAAGTGATGAGAGGAAGAGCAAAAATATTTTTTCCCGTAGAAAGCTTAAAGCTTGGATCGACTGGCGTGGCGCCCGGCGAAGCGCGATTGTGTTTGAAAAAACTGTAACTGTTAAATACAGCGACGGCGCTGTGCTCAAGATAAGGCCCAGATGCGACTGCGTACCTCTCACACAGCGTACTAAGAATTTGACAGAAGTTCAGCGCTGATATCGCATGTAAATATACACACGTTTCTTCATACAATGTACGGTGTAAAACTCGCGTTTTGATTGGTCTAGACAAGTCTGCGATTGGGATATAGATGTATCGATGTTTGAAACAAATAGAATCCATTTGTCAGAGCGTAGGTACTGCGATAAAACCTGTGGCTTAGTGGTACAGTACCTCTTTCTTCTTCCACGTTCGAAGTCATCCGGACGTACACACACACTGACCAATGGAATTCATTTGTTAATTCCAAAAACATTCTAATTGGACAAAGAATATTCTCGGCCGAGGTACACCCGCCCAGATTTCTATCCGCACAAATGACCTCAGGTGCGCGAAAACTCGCACAAATAACTTCTATTTAGAAGTACGTTTTAAGCTTGCTTCCTAAGGTGGGTCGGTAGTTAAGCTCTCTCTAGTGTTAAACATCTATTGTCATTCACTGACCTCAACAGTGGGTAACAGTGTGCTCCCTTCACACTGGAAGTCATGTGTTAGACTGTTAGATAAAAAGACAGGTTATGTTTGAGGCCATCGTTTACCTTTCACCCCCAAAGTACACAAAACTCTCTTATTTTTTGGAGAAACTTTTCAACACCAAAAGATCCACCGAAAGGTGCTTGTCCGAAGCTTTCATTTGAACGGTCAAACCATAGGATTTCGTCAACAGGCTCAAGGTTAAAACCACCGCGGATCGCGCATTTGACCATAGCAGTTTCAGTTCAGTTTCAGTTTAATTTATGTAATCATACATGACACTTTACATAATGACACACTACCCACAAGTAGCAGAGCTAGTCTCTGCCCAGTAGCTTTGCAGTGAATGCTAACAGTCCAAAGCATCACCTTGTTGCAACAAAGTAGACGCAACAGCAGCACAGAAAGATAGACTCAACAGATTTTCACTGGACTCAAATGCCTGATTATTTCATCCACACAAGCAAACGTTAAAACAACCCTGTACAGACGAATAAACAGTACCCGGCCACAGAAAAGCACTGCACAGTAGCTCTAACATCAACATGCATATTCTCTTGGCTACTCTTCTCATATTTCTTATACTACTAAGTCAGAGAATTTGGTCAGACATCGAGACGTTGTTTGTTCGAAGATAATTTTCTTTATTCTCATCACCTGTGTTTTACCTGAAACGGTGACACTGTGAGGAGAAATTAGACTATGGTCACTGTTTGGGCTTTCTCTTGAATGGTCACACTTTAGGATTTCATCCACAGACTCAAAATTTAGAACCACTTAGTACAGCATAATAAACAGCACCATGGTAAATTACTGCTCAGTAGCTTTCTCTTGAGTGGTAACACTTTGGGATTTCATCCACAACTTCCACATTAAAACTACATTGTTTAACGTAATAAAAAACGCTACCAGAAAGCACCTTTCAGTGTTCTTTGGTCAAACTTTGCCACCCGTAGATTTAGAAGTCAAGAACAAGGTTTCCATTTGGAAGTGAAAGATTTACAGTCTCATCACCTCCAACGGTCGCTACTCGTAACATCAACACCAATATCATAGCGTGGTTTACAATTGAGTGTCGCAGAAGCAAAACCAAAGAAATTGTTATTCTGACCAATCACAAGAGACGAAGACAGCTAAGCGAACCAATCAGAATGTGAAGAAAATGCGCGCGCGCAACTCGCGATTGGTTTTGACTTTGCTTCTCATTGGCAGATAAAGTGGCGCCAGTTTTATCAACCAATCACAGAACGAAGTAAAACAAACCAAACCAAACGCGAATTACTTTCGACACTCAATTGAAAACGGCTCTATGAATAAATGCTTTCAAGTTGCTTTGTGGGGATCATTAGCTAAGAGAAGTGTAAGCAGACGTTACATGTTAAAGTTACCAACGAAGATAACAGTCTTGAAGACTCAGGGTGCATTCTTTTAACTATTCTGGTTTTTGTTATTGTGGACCGGGAAAAAGAGATTTCACACAAAATGCTTCTCCAAGGATAGTACATATTCTGAAAACGATAATATGCTTCTCCACAAAGAGTACATATTCTGAAAAGGGAATATTTTTGGCGGAAGTGATCAGGACGAAGACTGCTACCTCCATCTGACTTCCGGTTCTACTTCACACGAGTTTCCCGCCACTGAAAACGTAACTAAAAGAAACATATTCTGCGTAATTCGAACTGAAACCGTCAGTGCTCCACCTTAAGTTTCAACAAACTAGTCCATGGGCTAGTGGAGTTAGGAAGTCTAAAATGCAACAGGCAAATAGCTCTAAAAGCCAAGCATCGATCGTCTCTCATAACCAATATTGCGATTACCGAGCTTGTATCATTTCTGTTTTGGCATCGACTTAACTGAAAACCGGTAAACGGGGTAGTTTCTAAAGAAACTGTGGTGCGGCGTCGGTGGGGGAGTTGTGAACAAGAATTTGGTTTTATCAACGGAGTTGATAATGTGAATTGGCAACCTGTACGGTGGTCAGTTTGCATTATCAAAGGACAATACTATCCCCGAAACCTCTTCTATTACAAGGGGCTCGTGGTTCTCCAATTTTACTAGCCCAAACCAAATTTCTACCAGTACTGGGCAAGTGGGCTGCTACTAAGGTCGAGCACTAACTGTATTCTGCTTATCCGGAGTGCAACATCATCGTTATCGTTATAATTAGCAATTATTGAATGAGGCTGAGTAGGATATGAAGAATTCTGCAGGTCGAGGAGGGTGTTATCCACCAAGGCCGAAGGCCGAGGTGGATAACATCCTCCGAGATCTGCAGAATTCTTCATATTCTACGAAAGCCGAATTCAATAACTGCTTTATTGTTCATTCAAAATATTTTCAATAGTTTCTTCGCTCAAACTTCTAAACCTACTCGTAGCCATTTTTCTGCTCAACAAAAATAGCACAATCTCGTCCCCAGCTTTTTTCGGTCAACGGTTCAATAATTTGCAGCGGGCTGCACTTTTGACGTCATTGATTCAATATGACGAAGTTTCTTTCCAAATTTGGTGAACAGCAGCTGGTTATGGTGAATTATGCGTGTGGTTTTAACCAATCAGAAACGGGGAAATATTTTGAATAAATAATAACAATTACTTTTACCCCCACTACCACCACCACCACCACCACCACCACAATCATCATCGTCGTCGTCGTCGTCGTCACCACCACCACCACCATCATCATCATTATCATCATTGTCATCACCATCATTATCACCACCCCCACTACCACCACCACCACCACCATCATCATCATCACCACCACCACCACCACAGTTACCGTTATCATTAACGTTAGCATGAGTATAAAGCTATTAGTATTTAGCGTTAGTATTTGGTTATTGGTTAAAAGCCCTCCATCAAAATTACAGCAATAAAAAACGGACAGTAAAAAAACGCAAGTCAGAGATGGCAGAGTTCGCCTATTTTTGAGAAGCACAACAAAGGCAGTAGCTTGTACCATGATGAATTGAACATGGCGCCGTTCATACCTAGAAAAAAGCCGATCTAAATTGGATTATCGCCTCGACAAGGGTCGAACCCTGGATAAACTTAAGAGTCTCAGTCAATCGCGGACAAGCCTGCTGCCGGTTTGCGTCTTTTTGGGGCCAGTCGCTGGTATGCAGTATTATCCCATTCTCGTAAGTTGCTGCAGCCGCCAATTAGCGCACCTGGAAGGTATTTCCCGATAGTTTTCGAAAGAGTAACTCTTCTGTCGTACTAAGTCTCCAAAGCAACAGTTAAGAAACAAAATGGCATTATGTTAGGCGGGAAATTCGATACCTCACCGAGCCACAGAAAATGGATGATAAACCAAATCTAAAATGTTTTTCGGATAACTTCTTCCAAAGATAAGTAGATTTATAAGCGCAAAAAAAAAAACCAAAAAAACAGAAAACAAAACAAACACAAACAAATGAACAAAAAATTGGGGGGGGGGGGGTGGTGAGGTGCACTTTAAGTAAATTGTGGACGAAATGAGGTGGTGGTTACGGCGGAGGAATAAGAGTGAGGGGAGAGGGGTGGGGAAGTGAGGGGATGGGGGGTAGGGGCGAAGAGGGTGGGGTTGGGAAATGAAAGAATGTTTGGTTCAAGGTCCGTGCACCATGATCGAGAGTGAAACATTTGCCTGTATTGCACAACCTAACTACAACACTGATACTGCAAAATAACATGTCATAACTGAAACCAAGAAATGAATTACGTACCATTAGCAGGATTCTTCCCGGCAGACGAGCGTGAAGACGGGAGAGCTGTGAAAGATACCATTATGTTTGTACCTCCGTGAATATTTTATTATTATTTTTTTTACGTCTTAATTGGCTACATAATATATTTATCTTCATATGCACAATTCTTCGCGGAATATACTCTAGAATAAGAAATGAGTAAGGATTCGTGGTTTTGCAATGAATGCAAGCTGGAGAAGTAACTGCGTACTGTATATATTCCTCAACATCTTAATCTTTTTACAAATCTCATTAAGTTTTATCGTTAATAATAATAATATCACCTCCTGGTATTTTTAACTCTAAATAGTTATTTCTGAAGGTCCGTCCCTTTTCTTATTTATTAGTTAACTTAATCTTATATTACCAATAAGTTAACTCTAAGGTACAAATAAAAATGTTGTTGTTGTTGTTGTTGTTGTTCTCTGTAAGGAGCTCAGCCCCGTATGGGGTCTATGACTCTTCCATATCCTCTTTTCCCCATTTGTTTATCGTTCTTGTTTTTGTGTCTTACCATTTATATGTAATGCCATCAAACTGTAATAAACAAAAATGAGTCTTTTGCTTTTCTAAGGAATAGAAGACTGAACGGAACAAACGAGGGGGCGGGAAAATGGTGTTCCACGAGGAGACAACTTTCGCGCTCGCTCGTTTCTATGAGAGAAATAAGGAGCTAGTAGTATGTCTCGTTTAATTCACGTTTTCCTTTCTTCTGTCATGCAGGCTACGGAAAACAGGATTCTAACCTTGGGTCTGCGTTGTGTCTGATAGAGAAGCCTCCTTCTGTAACTGAAAGAATAGAAAAGGCATATTCGCTATTGATCTTCGATATTAAAATAGTTAGAAAATAGAAAACATCGATTACAGTATTTCGTTTGGAGACCTTATCACGGTGCGTCATATCTTTACTTGTGTACAGATTTAACGCAAAGACTTTGCTTCAGTGGAAATGAGATTCAAACGTTACTATAAAACAAAGGTTTCGTTATCTGAGAAATTCTAGACGAGGAACAATCGATACAGTGAGGAACATAGCGTATTTAGGTCTAAAACCACTTTTATTTACAAGACTGCAAATAACAGTCGGTCATTGGACAAATGTTCGATAAATTTTAGGTTTTGACCAGCGAAAGCTTCGCCTGGTCGGACACTCTGACCGGGGATTTCTGACCAGTCTGTTCTCTTGTCTGGCCAAAACTTGACCCTGGCATGACAAATGACCTGCTAATGGACAACAATTATTTGCAGGCTTGAGTCTTATCTTATCTACCTTCTTTGTAGACTTCTTTCTTTTTTTCTTCTCCTCCTCTGACATATGATGAGCATGGGCTTTAGATGCTCTGCGAAACTGCCGCAACTGATACAAACAACAAAACAAATTAAAACAAAACTATAACAAAGCGCCAAGAAGTAGGTGCCTTCCACACACAATCACCTCACTTCCAGATTCACGAACAGAGTCAAAGGACTGGCATTCTACTTAACCCTTAATACCCAAAGAGTGATCAATGCTTAATTTCTCCTTATGGTAACGCTGTTCAATCAAACATAAAGGTTGTGAGAATAAAAAGTAATCAACAAGTTAACAAAGGTCTTGATTGTTTAACAAATTCTCTTCGTTATTATCTTAAAAAATGTATGTAGCACAGTGGGGAAATATACATCCTGATAGGGTTACCCTAGGGTAACCCTTAGGGTTTACCGGGTTAAGACTAGCCCGCGTGGCAAGTGTTCCCGTCCGAGCGAAGTCCGAAGCGCGATAATTGGGGCGAGAACAAAAAGTGGAGGACGGGGGTAAGGGTGGGGGACCTCCTCTCCCCACTCCCACCCCTGTTCTCCTATTTTTTGCTCTCTCTCAATTTTTCGCGCAACCAGCCTCACAGAATGCGGTAAAATGAACAGGTTCGAACGGGAACGCTTGCTAAGCAGGCTAGGTTATGACGGTCAGTGAAATGTGACATCGCATTGATTGCAATCACTCCACTTCAAGCTCTGGATCGAAACTTTCCCTTGGCAGCCTCTGTCCTCTGGGCGTGTCCGTCACAAGTGTGGAGAAGAGTGGGGTGGTACAGTGTAATAATGTTAGCGCCCCAAGCTAAACAACCAGATCTACGATCCTTGGTACCACGAGTCTACTTACAAGTTTTTGGTCTTCCTTGAGCCGGGTCTCTGAGCGCTCCTTCGCTGCTTTAATAACTTCTTTTAATTTACTTGGAATCTAGGACAAACAGAAAACAATTGCTGATGCGCAAACTTTATTATTTTCAACAAAACAAAAAAGAAAAAAAATGGCCACCCGCAACTAGCAGAGGCAAATCTAGGAGGGACATGCCTTAACAGCGAATTACAAAGTCATAAAGATGAACTAAGAAAAGAGAGGGGAATAAGGGAGAAAGTAAAAAATAAATAAAATAAAAATTGAAAAAAAATCAAGATAAACGCGCTCTAAAAGTTGTCTGAGAAAAAGGGTTCTAATTCTGTAACTAGTTCTTGTTCGTTTATGCTTCGGATGATGTTTTTAAGTCAACAGAAACAAGGACGGGAATTTTTACGAAGCGGTCGCGCTTTTTTGGGAACCATTCAAGGATGGTGATACTCGGTGTTGGAGGTATTCGTCATCTGTTGGGGACGTTTTCTTTTTTTCCGTCTCAACGAAATTGTTGTCGACAGGATGCGGCTTTCTCGTAATAGGGACTTCAAGATTCGAGGACGCGGCCGGTAGAGTAAATACTTTAACGGGTGTTCCACCCACAGGAATGTCGATTTTAGCTTTGTAGAAAATTGACAGCGTACGTGGATAGCAAAAGTGAGTATCGGAGATTTATTTTGTAAAGCATCAACCAGTAACTGTGAGATGTCTCTCTTTTCAAACCTGAAGTCCGTAAATTCTTCGTCATCAATAATTCCGTCTTCGAATTCCTGAACTTCTTTGAACGAGATCATGACGTGTTTTGTTCCAAACCCGAGAAATTATGCTTCGTCGCTTCACAGATTTTCCCGTGCTTCACGACGCCGTTCTAGGTCCAGGCTTTTGCCCGGTCACCGCGTCCTAAAAGCCGTCGCGTCCTCGAATCTTAAAGTCCCTAATATGTTCTGTTGGAAAGTTTTACGGGAAGATTGTGCGCGCCCGCGGGCCTGGCATGCTCAGGACTAAGGCCATTCTTCGCACAAAAATGCAAAACCCATTTCAAACTTACAAAGATGCTCTTCTGGCTGTTATCATGCAATTATCATCGTCAAGAAGCATTTTCAATTCAGTAAAGAATGTAACATTTGTCCCGAGGGGCTATGATTACCATTGATTAACATCAATACAAAATTACTCTATGTAGTCGATACCAAGTAACCTCTATTTCAAAAATATCGATACTTAGTATCGTTTTGTTTCTTGATACATAATATACGACAGAGCCATTAGGAAGAAACGTTGTCGCTCCTACCTTAAGTTGTGGCCTGTCGATAAAAGGCAAATCTATTGCCGTGAAAAACCTGTGAAAGAAGACAGACGTATTACTGACACGGATCGAATTCAGGCTAAAGGCTTCTGATAACTATATTCCCTGACAAAGCTCAACTCTCTAACTCCGAATATCAATATGTGCTTTCTCCTTACATCTCTCACTTATTTTGTAGGCTACATGTAGGGAGAATTTGTATAAACGTAAACTACACCGATCCCAGGTGATCATTTCCCGTATTCTCATGCCCTATACTTGTGATATGGGGCGTGTTTTTATAGGAGCCATTCTCGAATGAGAATAGTTTGAATGTATTTTTGGCGTGTTTTTTTTTTATTATTTGACAATAAAAATCTGCGATAAAACATTACAAAACATAGCACGACGTTTCGACGTCATTATCAAGTGAAAGTAAAATAATGAAATTGGGTATATATAATGAAGAGATGAATAAATTAAAAAAGCAGTGGAAGCTAAACAAAGAGTTTGGCCCTAATGGAGTCGCTCTGGGTGTTTAAATTGGGCCTTACTGTTCTTACCTATTCTAATTCCGGAATCCTCAGAATCAATTCCGGTTATTTTGCTGCGTGTTGTAGAATGAACAGAGTGAGTAAGTACTTCCTCAGTTTTTTACTCGACTTAATTCTAACGCGGTGAGTTTTCATTCTGCTATCAGAATGGTCTTTTTTTCTATTGTGTCAGATTCCCATCATTCTAACCATTCTCACTCTTTCTATTCTCATTCTGAAAGAGCCCACAAAACACACACCCATGGTGATGAGAAGTTACGGATGAGCTCACTTACGGGTTAGCTAGGAGATCTGCAACTGTAGGAAGTCCGGACTTGTTGCAAGCCTCGTCACTTAGAATAGACAACAAGATCGATCCTACACGTCAAGAAAACAAGGAGCAAACAGTTTATACGAGCAAGATATAGAAAGCAGACGCTAAATCCAGCCCGTGGACTGCTATCGTAAGTTAACTGCTTCAAGCTGTCTTAGTCGTCGACTGTTTCAATTTTGGACAGTAACATCAAACATTCACAGGATGTTGAATATCGATTAAGTTTAAACTAGTTTCCACGCTGCACAAACGCTATAACGATAACCACTGAATTGCAAACCCGCCCACACGGAAGTTAATTCGCCCACACAATAACAGGTAACCTTCCAATGATAAAAGAACGCCTTGAAAATAAGCCACGGCGGACGATGGTGCGTAATAATGCTATTAAAGTCAACCGTTAATGCTTCACCTTACATTCTGTTTTGTCCTGGAAAGCATCGAGATGCGCATGTACATTCCCCTCACTATTTCCCATACATTTTCTATGGTGATGATGAGGAGAATTTGTTAAACAATCAAGACCTTTGTTATTTGAACGTTCTCGCTTCCTTTTCTCACAGCCTTTACGTTTGAATTTAGCAGTATTAATATAAGGAGAAATTAAGGAGTGGTCTTTCTTAAGGCTTAAAGAAACTTACTGAGCTGTGACGGACAGTTTGGAGGGACATCTTGCAGTGTACTACTACGCAGCGGTTCACCGCATAACATCTCGTACAGTACATGAGCAAAACAGTACACGTCCTCTGCTTCTTTCTCCTGGATCGAAACAATGTTAAAAAAAAGAGAGTTAGGCCCGATTCTGACGCCGTACTCAGGGTTTTCAATTTAAGCCGGCGCCCGACGCAAGTCACCGGCTACTTGAAGCGTTTGCGCCGGATACTTCGGCATAAACCTCGGCTACGCCGCACTGTGCTGCTATCGCGGCGCAATAGTCCTCTGGGTACTTCTGAATATCCCCCTGCTACTTTTTTTTTCTTTTTGAAAGCTCTGCGTACTTTTCATGTGCCGCACTTAACTCGAATTTGGACTGACCCTAATTAACTAAAGTCTACCTGTTGATTCAGGCGTCAAACTTAATTAGCCGAACTTTATTCAGAACGCTCTGCCAGTGAAACTGCTTACAAAAGAAAAAAACAAAATCATAATTCGTGCTTTACGTTCGGCTCATGAAAAGCTCGGCGTCTGAATCAAAGCCGATCTTCACTCGCTACAGTCGAAATTCCCAGCTAGGTTAGGCGGGAAGAACGGCTGAGCCGTTCCTAATTAAAATGGCATGTTCTAAAACCCGAAACACCGAAACGAAACCACCGGAACAACCGGATCGAAGCCACCGGAACAACCGGAACGAAACCTACGGAACCACCGAAACGAAGTCAAGGCAAGGATGTGGTTTGAAACAAACGAGTACTGAGCGACGCAAACAACATGTTCGCCTGAACTGGGTGCCGGGAAAAACCTCTTCGCTGTGTTCAATGCACAGAAGATGACTTCTCTAGGCCCCCCTAATTTAGGAGTAGTAAAGATGAAGAGGGAGCTCAAAAGAGATGAAGTAGGTGTTTGTGTCTTTCCTTCGAGGCATATAAGCCGAGAGAATTGCGACGAAGAAGTACCTTCGAAGAGGAGCAGAGGACAGCGAATGGTAAGTCACCTAGCCTGTCGCTTCTATTATTTCATCGCTCCAGTATTTTTGACCTCGTTTTGTAATTTCTTCGTCAGATTTTATTTCTTGTCCTGTTGTTATTTTGGTTTGTTCTCATAGATCGTGAGATCTGCGATGGCAAGACTGACGGAGCTCACTGCACACGAGAATATCGAAGGTGCCACAGCCTCGCACACTGCTATTTCCGGCCCTTCTGCAAGCAGCGAGGCAGTAAGCAGTCTTGCTTTAATGGACGGTTTCATTAAAACGATTTCATTGAATACATATTATATATATATGTGTGTGTGTGTCGCAATGATTGAATACCGTTGTCTTGTAATACTTTTTTGTAGATCCAAGATAGCACAGAAAATGCCAGAGATACCGTGCAGGAAGGAGGCGGAAATGAAGTAGGCGCAGCGGAAGTACATGGAAGTGTCGTTGTTGTTGTCTTTGATTTCGAAATGATTCCTATTCATACATTTATCTTGAAGAATGTGAACTCAACACAGAAGCAGAAACTTCAGTCATTGTTTCCATTCAAATTGTTTAGAATTATTTTTGTATTGAAATGTTTGTAATGGATACTTCAAAATTTTTAAAGTACGCGGTTTTCTAGACGTTTCTTAACTCTCTCTCTAACTTTTCATTTTCTTCTTGTTTCTCTCGGTAACGTGCCAGCCATTCTTCATCTGCAAGCGGTTCATCCGTGTATGGCTCGAGCGAATCGTCCTCATTTTCATAGCTTCGATCGCTCGCGTCGACTTCTACGGCCTCTACCTCGACATTGTCAAATTCATCTTGACTGAATTCCGCAGTATCCGCAGTATTCTCGCTTTCCGTGCTAGAGACCTCTTCTTCCATAGCAAACAAGTAAAATCAGAAGGATTAAAGCGTGGAGGTCACTAAGGACACGTAATAAAGCTCACAATATCGTAAACGACCGGCACTCGACCTGTGTATTTATATGCACTAAAGGTCAAGTGAGGTTCCTGAACCTACGTCACAGACATCACTCACGTGGTCATTCGGAGCACGTTACTCTTGTGATCAGCGGCAGGGGTCGACCGCAAGAAAATAGAATTTTGAACTTTGTAAAAATTCGTAAAAAAATCGCGTTTTATCCAAATCGAAAAATTTTTTCACCGAAGTTCATATGGTGAAATGTAGAAATAGATGAGCAAAAAACATTTTTTGACATTATGGGCACTTTAAACGCACTTCCTTCTCTTCTCTGATCATTTAGTCATAACCAAAATACGTTGTAAGCTCACCTTAAAACTAACGAACTTCGTGGGCCTTCATCATCCCAGTTAATCAGTGTTCTTGAACTGAACATATCGTCAAATCAGTTTGACGAGCCCAGACAACGCAACGTCTGTGTAATTTTCAGTATTTTTTGGTTGTTCCGGTGGTTTCGCTTCGGTGTTTCGGGTTTTAGTACATGCCAATTAAAATAGTCGTTCTCAATGGATTCAGACGCCGAACTTTCACGTACTTAATTCAATACATTAGGTTCGGCTCATGAGGCCTTAGTACCAGCACAAAGAGTGTCACGATCTCCATTGTAAGTTATACAACAAAACAATCACGAACTAAAAAAAAAACAGTTATGCGAGTGAATGTACCATTCTTACTGTGAAAATCCCGAAACTGTAAACAAGAGATATATTCATGGGATGTTATTGTATTTGACGGCAAAAGCGAACCTCGCGCAAGAAAATCAAACCGCAAACAATAACGGTATAAATTAGTTTGTGGTTTAGGTCAATCGTGATTGGTTGTTACACAATGATACATGTCAAAAACAAATCAAAGTGTTCACGGTTTTTGGTAGCCGGCGTAGCTTGGCGGTTTTGTTGGGGGGTAAAACGCGTGTAAACACAAGCGGCGAAGCACTTTTCCTCTCCAGGCCTATCGCGGCTTCGCCGCATGTGTTTACGCGCGTTTTACCTCAATAAAACCACCAAGCTACGCGGGCTAGGTTCTTGGATTCGCACAGTAAGCCAGTTTTGACTTTGTGAGAAGAAATTTTAAGTACACTGCAATTGGTGATTCACGTTCAATACACTGTTTTCCTCTGTTATTATTGGGCAGAATGATTGTTTTGGTGTTACTTCGGTCTTACTACACTAATTCAAATCCTTGTTGACAGCCTTTTGGTTTAGGTTTGTCTCAATGGGTCCCTGCTTTGTCAACAAATCATACCTGGAGTTTTTTCATCGCCACATAGCGATTCCTGTGAATGGATGGAATACCCATGAAACCAGACTCGATTTCTAGTAATCTGAAAACCACAGAGCAAAAACAAATTCAAAAGACACAGCACTGTAAACGGGTAATTGAGCAGAGAGCAAGACGGCACATTCTTATGGGACTGTTCCGAGAAAAAAATACTGGAAATAGACAGTGTTAGACTTTCTTTAATCTGAATCCCCTCCTCTGGTTTCGGAAAGAATAGTTTACTAAACTGTAGCATAGCATATCGTTTATTCTGCTCCCGATAGTAGAATAAACAGAATAAACTGCGCAAGGGTCATTCGAAATGAGCGAAAAAAGTTTTGATGGGGAAATTGGGGGCGGTCCGTCACGCCCCAAAATTCTTGACGAGGTACCAGAAGTCGTATTTTGTGCGTTAGCCGCAGATCTCCTAGCTCTGCCAATATTCTTCCGTTTCATTTTGAAAAAAACCGATACCTCGTGTTCACCCATTCCCTATCCGGTATAAGAATAACCAGAGCTAAACGGAAATTAACGCCATGCAGACACTGGAGTATAATTTATGTTGCAGGCCAAATTTGATTTCAGGTTAATTTTGATTTAACCAAGGTTGAAATCAGTTTCATTTTGTCTGCTAACACTAATTATTCGTAAGAGACAAAGGAAATTGATTTCAACGTAGGTTAAATCAAAATTGCTCTGAAATCAGATTTGACCTAAAACGAACACCGAATTAAATGTTGACTAACCTACAAACATTTCCATCTACGACAATATTTCCAGAATGTAAGTGACCTGAAAAAACATGTTGAAACTGCCGTTAGGTTGTGTTCAAGTAAGCGGGATTTATTCTATGCCATACGGTGGGGTCAAATGAAAACCAAACCAAGCAGAAACCAGTTGCCCTGTCCCGCCGGCGCCCGCTTCTGTCCCGCTGCTACCCGCTTACAGGAGGTTTGACTGTATTTATGGTTTTGGCAAAGTGGTAATAAAAGTAATTTAAACAAAATGTTTGGGTTTTCTTTCCTTTCAATTATCATGTCAAAAACGTGTGACACAGAACCTTTATAAAGCAATTTACTTACCATAGGGAATTCCTTTATCGTGTAAGAACTTTAACGCCTAAAAACAATGAGACGAAAGATTGATTACTGACTGCCATAAATGAAGAAAGGCTAAAAGTTAAAGGATCTCCACAGTAGCCTACGAAACAATTTTTGAAACAAACATTTCTGAAACGATAAAACAACAGAGCTAACTGTGGATGCAAAAACTCGATACATGTGTGCATTACGGTAAACATGTTGTATCTAAAATATACTGGAAAAAAAGATGGATGTATTTAAGAATTAGATTATGAGCTCGAAATTTCTATCGCGTGATAGCTGATGAGGACGCAGCCTGAATCAGTTATCGCGCATAGAAATTGAGAGCGAATTGTCTGACATTCAAGATGACAATTCAACACTATGATTCTATGCACATGTCGAATCTTGCTCACCTCTAAGATCTGTCTACCAAACAGCTGAATGTTTTGTTCATGAAAAACAGCTCTAGTTTTCGGATTTCCGTACTTCTTAAGTTGACTCAGTTTAGGTTTAGCCTGAAAATAAGGAAAATAAAGTTTAAAGGCTGACTGTTAAAAATAATACTTACATGTAACACAATAGATAACTAGTGCGAACCTAGCTTTTTTATGTGTAATTGGTCTACAAGAGTTTGCGATTAAAGTATAGATTCACAAATGACGTAGGATTAGGGAAAAAATGACTTGCATAAAAATAGATTCGATTTGTCAGTGCGTGTGCTCTCTGATGACACACGTACGGAAAAACGTGTTAAGGCCAGCAGTCAAGCTACTCACCTGCAGCTCGCAGTGTACTTTGACGTCAGCCGTGGGTTGTCAGAGTTCACACACACTCAGACATATGACGTATATGACGTATAGACGTATGTGACCCGTTTTCAAGGGAGATGTATGTACATGAATAGTCAATGGTGTCAATACAAGAAAAAATATATTGACTTTTGATGGATGTCAATCAAAGCAACTTCTTAGCTTATCGAAATTGAAGTGGCACGCAGCCTTTTTTAACAAAATAATGTGCATGGATGGCTACATGTACAGTAGTATATCACAAGCAAAATTACGCAATACCTGACAAAGGCAATCCCTTAACGTTCCATTTGGAAAGAAATTCCTGACAGTTATGACTCCTTCTGAGTTACATGACGTAAAGGACGGTGGATATATGTAAGGATGCTGTTCAAAATGAATCAGTAGTCAACCTCTTGCTTATGCAAATCATCTATATTATGTGTTCATTACAATAGTGCCGTGTAATATTGTACAGTAACAAGTAACCACTATTGAAAAAAAAAAAAAAAAAACCAGGATGCAGAGAAACTTTGATTAACCCACCCCCCCCCCCCCTTCCTTCCCTCCTCCCTTCCAACCCCACCCCCACCCCTCCCTTTCTGGGGAACTGTTTTTTTTGGAGGGGAGAGGCAAAAGAAAAAAGGAGGATAAATAACTTTAGTTAGTGATATACAGTTATTCTGTAGTACTCTTGGAAGCAAAGAGGAGCATCAATTCTGTACAAGGAACTCAATGGCAAAGCAAAAATGTTGAGGTGCATTAAAGAATCAAGAACATGTGTGGTGGTTGCTCGTCAGTTTCATGCATACACGCTCTGTCCACTCTACAATTGTTACGAAGCAAGCCTGCAAATAATTGTTGTCCATTAGCAGGTCATTTGTCATGCCAGGGTCAAGTTTTGGCCGGACAAGAGAACAGACTGGTCAGAAATCTGCGGTCAGAGTGTCCAACCAGGCTAAGGTTTCGCCAGTCAAAACAGACATTTGTCCCATGACCGACTGTTAATTGCAGGCTTGGGTAAGTTTAGTTTATTTTTTTGATGTTCTATGGAACCAGCCCTAATCAAAGCAAGAAATCTTAACCAGCCACATTTGAGTCATTGACTGTTTACTTTACAGAGGGTGAATCTCACTACGTATGGATTACATATATGACTCGTGTATGTACCTGTAAAGATGTAAATAGTTTTAAAATAGCTTCAATATCTTTCTCATCCATACTAAACTCTGGACCATATGATGTCTAAAAAGAGAATCACACGATTGACAAATTAATTATAAATGATACACTATAGGAGTCAGTCACATACAGTGTATATGCAAATCTCAGGTTGTGTACCAGAGATGGAAATAAGGAAAAACAGATTGATAAGTGATTAGCATCTATACATTACCCAAGTAAGAATATTTCTGACATCCTTCTTGGAAGGATCTGTAGGCTTTATTAAAAAGAATTGCTTCCTAATCCGCCAACCTGAAACATTTTAAAGTTAAAGTTCAATGTCTTTTCTACTTCAAATAGGACAATAATGCCCGGGAACAACAGTGATATGACTGTTAATTGGTTTATGTTTCAACCAAAGCTTTTCTGGGGACAGGAAGCCAGCCCATTACCAGCCTCTTCCTAATCCATAGATATCAGCTTGTAAACTTAATGCACACAAAAGCATCAAGAATTATGCTACCTACCCTTGATCAGTGTGTGGGCTCTCTGACACCCCTTTCAGTTTTATATTTGAAGTTCAGAAGGAACAAAGGCCTGCCATTGGCTTAACGACATTGCCCAACCCAATGACATGACCATCTAAACTGAGGCCAATATGAGGGATGGGGAATGGTACCTCCAAAATCTTGGGTCTCCTTAAAACTTTTCAGTCTATATTCTCACCAATATCAGGTAGTGATTCCACAATTTCCCAGTTTGGCACTGATCTCAAGAACATGGCTACGTTCTGTGTGCCTTTTTCTATTCAAAATTAAAAAAGAATCAAAACTTGATTAGAGAAGTAATTATCTATTAATAAGTATATTAAGTTAAAATAAATCATAACAGAGGATAAATTAATAGATTGACATTGCTTCAAAAGCTTTTATGGCCTTTGTACTCTTAGAAACTTTCATTTGTTTCATTTTTAACTTTCAGAATGTATTTATTGCCTTGACAACTACTCAACCCAAATAAAAATCCTCTTTCAAATAATCATTACATACTATTACATCACAGCAGCTGTGAACAATGTATATAAGTAAACATAATGATACTAAAATACAATTGAGAATTTAAAACAGATTTTTTCAAAGTTGAAATTAATTGAAATTGACTCCCTCTATTTTGGCAAATGCAGGCCATCTGATAGGGTGCAATGAAAAATAAGAAATTGCGTGATATGTTCTGGGCAGATTGTGCACTAAGAAAGGTCGATTATGCGATAAATTATGCAATTTTTCTGAGATGCTTAAAACTTGTTTTACCAGGCTTGTTAGAAAGAAAACCACTTTTGTGTTGCTTTAAAGGCAGTTTAAACATGAAGGAACAAAAACTATGCAACTACGAGTAAATCACAAGGTTGCAAGACGAACAGAACATCAATCCATAGTCCATGTGGAAAGTGCCTGCAGGATATTTTCCTGCTCTATCTTTCGCAGTCAAATTTGAGGGAAGGCACGACCTTGCCTTTCCAGCGGCTCAAGATGAAGAAGTAGTGGGTGCTGTCAGTAAAATCTCATGCATTTGCATAATGTCAAAAGAAGTTAGGTTGACATTTTGCCGGACTTAGTCGTCAAACATGCAGTAATTATGATAAATATTTCGCCCACAATTTAAATTTGGGAAAAAAAGGTTATGTCATGGATTTGCATCAGCAATTTTGATTGGCTTACTTTAAGAAAACAATTATTGTTTGCATTGCACCTACAATAAATTCTTTGAGAATGAAAACTAGCACCAGTCCTCAGATATCTAAATATATAGAAAGTAACGTCTTGAACATCAATCATTAATTTTATGAAATCAAACACTTGAGACCGTTTCTGAAGCTTTTCAAAGGCAAATCGTCTTGAAACAAAGAGAACATGCATGGTTTTGTTTTGATAATTATATAAATTGTTAATTTATGGTTTTCTTTGTGACAGTTGTGCAATTTTTATGAATTAAGAGATTTTTTTATGATTGTGCGATTGGATGCGATTTGAGGTCGCTTGTGTGAAATTGCACCATCGCATACTATCAGATGGCCTGCAAATGGACTGGTAATCATGCACAAAAAAAGGATTAGATAATCATTAATATTAATAATAAAGGACAAAAACACATTGTAGCATGCATTAAAATAATATTCCCAGGAATAAAATCTTACTATTAAATCTTTTTGTCAAACTTCAAGGGTACCACAATTGCAAAAGAGTGGCCACTTTTAAAAGAAATCATCCAAGCCAATTTTGATTGTTCCAAATCTGTAATACTTAGCCCTAGAATAACCTGACTGTCAGTTCATTGTGCCATCTTTGAAGCAATATGTTGTACAAAGATGCCTGGCCAAGTAGCTAAAAAATAAGCTTTGAGACTTGGGAGAGAAACAAACCAACAAAATAAGTCAATAGGCCAAACCATTCTCTGTACATACCAAAATAGAGTTTATATTATGTGGAATAATTATAATACGTTAATTTTATTTATCAATAATTATCTTGACTTCAAGGCAAAATGGTTAAACTATGACAGCCTAACTAATGTCTTAAATGAGGTTCACACACCTTGAAAGTCGCAGGAGTAGTTAGCTGGGTCAAGGAATCGTTTCACAGAAATATGACGAGCTAACATAGGGTGTGCTAAAATGAAGTTGATGTAATTCTGAAAAGGAAAAAGAAGATTGTTCAGCATACTCTACAATTTTTGAAGTGCCACTGGCAGTGACTTGGGAATGTGTGGCAGTGTTTATAAATATTTTTATCTATTTATTTTTTTTATATGGCATTACTTTAAACTGGGTTGAGTTTCATTTAAAAGAAATTGATATATACTTCTTATCAAAAAACAAATGTATGGCAGTACCTGGCTTGCTTCCTGCCAGTTGGGTTTCTTTTCATGCATTTATTCTATGGACCACAATGTAAACTACCGGGTTACTAGAAGTTGTGTATCGGCACACAAATTACAAATTATATAATTATTAATTATTATTAAGTTAACTTTGTAATTTTATTTTTAAAGTGTACATGAAGTACAAAAATATGTTTCTTTATAAAGGCATTTACAAGTGAGCAAGAATGCCATTTTCTTTTTAGAAAGATCTGCTTTCATTCCTGAAATATTCAAGTTTTAGCTTGAAAATAATAAATTATTGATGACATCACAAGTTGTTTAAGGTAATGGCCTCTAACCTTCCCTCATAGAATGCGAAGTGTGAACATCAGTTGACAGCTTGCATTTTTGTTTGCACAAAACATTGCCGAGTTGGCAATAAATAAATTGGTACCCTTAAAATTTCAATTTTCCTTGACTTCTCTCAAAGACCTCAGCTCCCAAGGGGAGTGGGTATGGTTACACATAGGCTGGGAAGAGGAGAATAGTCTTTGTAACCTCTCAGTGTTTATGAATATGGTGTGGTTCAAATTATTCTTTGGTTTAAAAATATTTTCAAACCAGTTTAATCTTTGTTTTTGTTTCTCACAGATTATGATAATGCCTCTGAGACAAAGGAATATCAAAATAAAACTGGTTTGAAAATGTTTAAACCAAAAAAAAAAAAAAATGAACCACAACAAATGCAAGATGGCAGATGTAAGATATAAACATACCTGAAGACCTCGTTGCCTTTCTGCAATAAATGCAGCATCCATGTTACCAAATACTTTTTTGGGTGGTAGTGAAAGCTCCATACCTGAAATCTGTCAAGGTATGCAAAAAAAAAAACAAACTTACATCTATACACAGAGTGTAATAGACATCTTGACTGTACCTAGCAATTTAGTTAATGAGATGAATATAGTCTTTTTATTTCACTAGAACAAGTGACTAAATTATTACAATGCTTGTGCCAATTGATGGATATTTCTGCTAACTGTTTGAGAAAGAAAAAAACTTATTGAATGGTTTAGGATTCAACATATGGTCAAAGAAACTTGAAAATGACTCTTTGAAGCATCTTGTGAACACTACATGTAAAAGAGACGAGTAAATAATAAAAGCTGTAACTTCTAAAAAGTCATTCCATACCTCAAGGCTTGAGTGCAGAGTGACAAAATCACTGTAACGATGCACAACCTTAAATAAGATGTAAAACATTGACCATTACTGACAGTATTTTGGGTCTATCATTTAACTTCTACAATATGCTTCCACCAATTTTAAACCTCACATCTTAAAACCACAGGCATCCCAATTTTGGATGGCCAAATAACAGTCACCCCAGCCCCCTCTTTTACCTTCTTTCCCAGTCAAATAATAACTATCGCTCTTTTCTCCCAATGGGCAACTAATCTTAGTAAAAGTGTTTGTAAATGGGACATTCCATTTTTACTCACATCCCCCTGCCCTCCTACCCCTATGGAGGGCATAATTTATTATGTCTGAAACTAACCTGTTGGAAACTGGAATTCGGGTTATTGGGGGTGTTGAAACAGCCATTTCAACTCATACGAGGGTGTCAGATTCACTGTATTTGCTAAAAAGGAGCATTGACTTAACAATTTCTCTCCTTCGTTCTTTTCGTTTTTTCCAGTAACTGGGTAATTTATGAATTTAGCAATTTAGTGATTCAGCTATATGTGTACATACCTTGGTTCTATGTATTTTATTTGCAAGCACAGCCCCTCTCGACTGTGCGGGATGATTGTGCAGAATTTCAAACTGTTGAGCTATTCAATAAAATAAATTTGTTGTCGTGCTATTATATTAATGTCTTGTATTGTTCTGGGTGTTTTAAACCCATATATATAGATTAGTGTGTGCACTTATGAGTCGAAGATTGAGACGATGCAAAACAATTTGGTATGGTTTGTACCAGATCTCTTCATGCCCTCGGGGCTTACTAGGGGCCAGATGGATTTTATGATCCGTACGTTACTACAAGTCTACCAGCGATCACAGTCAAACATGCGCGCAACAACGAAACAGCTGGTGCTGGCTGCCGACTGACCTGCCAAGAATCGTCAGGACTGATTCCCCTTTGCACCTTCATGATATAATCCTACGACAAGCAAAGCAGGAAACGAGATTAAAAGCATGTACCCTCTACGTATGAGACACCGGCTGGTGTACATTTTGATTTGCATGATCAATTCAAAAATGCGGAATTTAACAAAGCCTTACAACATGTTCCTTCTTCGCAATGCCCTCGATGGTGCATAGCATTGGAGTAGTGTCATTAACGATGCCTCTTTTTTTAGTTGATCCAGCCATTCGTCCCGAAAAGCTACAAATATATCCTTGTACAAATCTCCGGATGAGGTCTCAGAACGAGGTACGGGCTCGGGTCAGCAGAGTGACGCGCAAACACATGCGCTCGACTGAAATGAACCTGGCGGGAATATTGGGGAATGAATGATCGGAGCTGTTCTGGTGTGTTCTCTCAGGTCTTCGGTAAAGTTTACTCTCGAAAATGCCTAAAGCGAAGGACAAAACCAAAAGAAGAAGAATAGAAGAGTTAGAGGTTTGTTTATATGAATAAGTGCGGGTATCTTCCCTTGAAAAAAAAGAGATAACGAAAGATGATTGCGATAGTTGTGTTGATTATCGTGATCATGCTTTAGACGGAACTAAAAAAGTAAAAGTTTTTTTGCAGGATGATCATTCGAGTCAGTCCCAAAGACCAGGCACAAGGTAAGATATCTTTACTACATTAAGGTTCATCACTCAGCCAGCATTAAAACGCAAAAATATTGATTTGATTTTTTCACTGACCAAGTTTTAGTGCGTATATAAGTTAAGCTTCAAATTCATATGCATGCGCATGGAACGACCCTTTTCTTTCGCGATGTTTTTCAACAAAGCCTGTCATTAGACAGTTTAGTTTTCATTACCCGTTGTGCAAGTTAAGATCGTCGGTCAAATCTCTTGATCGCTTGTGTGGGTAATTTTTTATTTGGTATGAAAGTAACGCAAGTGACCGGAGGGAAGTTCCAACATAGCGTAACGTAATGTGTCAGTCAAATCCAAGAACGCCCATTCCCCCAACCCCCACCTCCTACGCGTACCCCGGGCATTTGACGAGAGGTAGGCTCCGTATGGTGGGGAATTTGATGTGAAATGCAGCCCAGTCAGGCGTTTGAACGTAATGTTGACCATCGGCAACAAGCTAAAGGATTACATGGAAAAGCCTAACGCAATGGTACACTGTATACGACTGAGAAAAAGCCAGCAACAACTGGTGGGGCATTTAATCATAAAACTGGCAATATAGTGGGGCATTTGACCAAAGTTTTTCTAAAAAGTGAAATGCCTGGGGGTTTGGGGAGATTTGACTGATACAAGCCACAGCAGAGAGGCTATTTTGCAGGAAGCTTAAGGCCCGGTTCAAATGTCAAACTTTCCATGCGCTGGATCAACTGGCTATATGAGTTAACCCAAATGAATTAAATTTTACATTGATTCAGCCGTCGAATTAAATTCATGGAATTAAGTGCTGGATTCTGGGTAGGCTAGACATTGCAATTCAGTGCTTGAGAAGTCTGAGTTGCACGACTGCCCTTTTATGCAATGGAGTCAGTCGGATATTTAGTTGTTGGGTCAACTCAAATCAAATTTTGTTAAATTTAATTGATTCAAACATCAAACTTCTCATCCTCTCAATCAAATGATTTGGTTTGGTGCATGAAAAGTTTGATGCCTTAGCTTCATTACACAAGGTCTTCCCTGTAGTCTGTCATGGAATACAACCAGTAATATACTGTATAATTTCTTTTGTTCTTTCCTTGCTACATCTGTGTGTTTGGCCAGTCTTTGAATTCACACTTCTTTTCTGATTTGAATCAGCAGTCAATGCAATAATGAAAAGGACGAGATAGAAGTTGATTGTACACAGACAGGAAAATCACAGAAGTCACAAAAAGAACTCTCAAGAGATGAACTCAATAGAAAGGTTTCCATAACAAATTATTATTGCACAATTTCTTTTAATGCACCTGATTCTTTCTGATCTATCATGCATCATGAAAATTATGGCTAAACTACAAAATACAGGGCCACTTATTTAAATACCATTGTTATATGCTTTGTTCTACAAAAGCTTCTGACACCTGTAAATGAGGTGGACCAAAGTGGCCCTGAAAATAAAAATGAAAAAATGAAAAACTTTATTTAGACATGTCACCAAAAAACAAAGTTTTTCATTTTCATTTTCAGAGCCACTTTGTATTCTGTAGTTACTCCAAAATTATAATTAATGATCTTAGCTTCCCAACCTCCAGTTCCTAAGTGTGTTTGAACTCCCACTTGATTTCCTATTTGCCTCTCTGGGGGGCTGGGGGTTATTGTTTCGGTCCTTCTGGACTTGGGGGGGGGTATTAGGAAGGGGGGGGGCTTATTAGAGGTAGGGGGCTTAATAAAGTTTCATATTCTTGAGAAATGTTAAATTATCTTTCAGCACAAATTCCGGTTACAAGGTTCTTCAACCGAATGCAATGTGGCAAAAATATTACAAATTTATCAGTGTGAACAAAACAAAACAATCTATCGTGGTACTCAATTTCCTTTATTCCCCCCACCCCCTCCCCTCATCTCCCACACACTTGCTCTGTTGTGCTTTCTGTTGCACCTCAAGTGACATTTTCATCTTGCTTCTGGACTTCACCCCAAGGCAGCTGTATCATCTTCTTTCCCATTTTCCATCCTTTTTGGCTCGTGCTCAAGCTCCCAATCTAGCAATTTTAAACATAACAATCAGACTGATTTCTAACTCCTTAACTAGTCTGTGTTTTCAATAGGTGTCTGAGTTGGTCAGGTATTTGTTATTTATGGACCGAAAAAAGTACCCCATCAAAAGAGGAGGTGTGTAAAAGAGATATCATAATACTACTTATTAAATGGATGAGGTTAATAAGTTATTTAATATACCACTTTTTATTAAAATAAAAATGATAAAACACTGTAAATAGCACTAGATGTTGTATTTCGGCTTGTTCTTCCTCTTCCATGTACATCTACATTACGGGTTTTTCTGAATTATTGGTCAACCACAATATTGTAGCAAATAATAATTAATAGCTTTTGACTTTGTTTTCTTTCCCTAGATATCACCAAAAATGTGTTAAAGGAGCATTCAAAAGCATTCAATCAAGTGTTTGACCATGCAAAGAAGAACTTGCAAAAGGTACACTGTAAAAATCAACATACTGGTAGTTTGTTATTTCTTTAAGCTACACAGATGGCTGGCTGTATACTGTACCTAAAACCTGGCCTTGCAAGATACATGCCAGTACTGATAGTTTATTTGGATTGGAATGCAGGTTTTTGGAATGGATATTGAAGAAATTGAAGTTGGCAAGTCCAAAGGTTACATTTTGGTCAGTAACGACAACAGTGAAGCCCGTGGTGAACTTATTGATTGGTAAAAAAAATCTACTACTAATTTCCTTATGTCTTATCATTTATTGAAAAATTACTTTATAATAATATTGTATCATTATCCTACTATCACACCCAGTCACATTCTTAATTTAAATCAGCACTGACCCTGTGCAGTAGAAGATTCAAAGGTTTCATTAGAAGCCTGCAAATGTTTAATTTTACCTCTCACTGCCACCTACTGTACTTTCTCTAAATAAATCATTGTTACAGTTATATCCACATGGAGACTTTGTTTTATCAGGGGAGATGATCTTTCCAAGATGGGCCTCCTGATGGTTGTGCTCAGTCTAATCTTCATGTCAGACCATGTGTTAACTGAATGTAAGTGCATATGCGGTCCTTTAACAAATCGAATGTGGTTTAGCGTTGTCTGTACTCTTATCGACAACAATATTTGTCATAGTGGTCAAAATGTTGTGGACTCAAGATGCGCAGCCGACTGAGTCCACAACTCATTTTGACCACTGTGATGACAAATATCGTTGTCGATAAGAGTACAGACAACGCTAAACCACATTTGATTTGTTTGTTAACACAACATCGGTGTCAAAGAAATGTTTATTTGAGAGCGCGAGAGATGAGAAAGGCAATGCGTGACAAGTTGACGCAAGCAGTGTTGTCTAGACTCTTATCGACAACAGCAAATTAGCCAATCAGATTGCAAGATTACCAGCAATTGTGGTAAAAAGTATAATTGCCTGCTTGCCCACACACGTGTGGAATGTCTGGTAAGTGCAAGCCATGTATCACTCACCCAAATAAATTGGCAAGTGCAATTTGGTTAAAACAATTGGCACAATCTATCCTGGCGGCAAGCTCACCCTAGGGAGTACTTGTAGGGGTTGAGGAAGGGAAGGGAATGCCAATTTGCTGATTTGATTGGGTTATGATGTAGTCTTTCATTGAGTTAAAACAGAAGTGATTCACCTTAGGTTAAAGCCCTCACTGTTTTTTCTTTTGTTTTGTTTTTGTTTGTTTGTTTTTATTTTTTATTTTTGAAGCATATGGTTTGCACAATTGATCAGACTCTTAAGGCCCTGGCAAACAAGGACACATTGTTGCAGACATACTGTTGCTCAGTGATGTTTCTTGGGTACGCAAACTGGGAAACATTTGTTGCGGACACAAAATTTGTGTCCGCAACAAATGTTGCGCGTGTCCTCTTTTGCAAGGGCCTTTAAACAAGAGTGTTCTGTCAGCAGTACATCCTTTGGTTTCCAGCTCATGTCACAGTACAGTTGCTGCAAGAACTTTCTTGATGGAACAAACAGCTTTGCTGATGAAATAGACCTCCAGGAATCTCCCTAACAGAGTTCTAATTGTGTAGCACTGCAATTATCCCTTGGATTTGCAGCATAGTTCCGTTCCTAAATTAAACAGATCTTCAGTGATGCTTGCAAGACGTTTATTTCCATTGGTCTCAATAAGTTTGTGACAGCTCAAAACCCAAGGAACTCAAGAGGGCACTCAGGGTGGAATTCAAATTTATGGGACACACATGCAAGCTTTCTCTCTTGTTCTTTCCCTATCTTCCCCTTATGCATCCCCCAAGAGATCAGATGACTTGTACTGGTGATCACAGGTGGTTTCTTAGGGTACCCCACCTCACCTGACCGGTGAGTGCTCTCAAAATGTACCATGTACAGATAGTTTCTAACCCTATAGGGATAAAGTTACAGTGGGACCACAGGATACCCAGGGTGGAATTCTAAGCACAGTCTCTTGGTTTGGACTTTGTTTGCTTGCATGTAGAAGATGCTGTTATAGGTTCAAACTCGGAAAAAGAAGAGTCGGCTATTTATTCATTCCTCCTTTTATTTTGTTTCTAGCATTGCTGTGGCACACACTAAAGAAACTTGGAATTGAGCCAAAGTAAGCGATTTACTAAAATAAAGGTTTCGTTTTAGTGGAATTAATGGAATTAAACACCGTATGCTAGGGTCAGATTTCAGTCACTCGCCATATGCTATGGTAATCACGTACACTGTACCCTCCCCTCCCCCCCTAAGCAGTTGTGTCATGCCCCTTACAGTATTGAAGGCCCAACACGAATGTACTCTCTTCATTCATAGATTTGTAACAAGACAAAGTCATTATTTGTCATTTGTTTTTGTTTGTCTTTTTATCTTGTCAGGGTTCGCACCCTTGAAAACCCTTGAAAGCCCTTGAATTTTAGAAGTCCGATTTCAAGGCCTCAAAAGTACTTGAAATTGGTTTTTGGGCCTTGAAAGTCCTTGATTTTTCTACTGAAAAATATCTTAAAACATCAACAAGTTTAAATGTTATGGGTTTTAGGGTAATAAGTGTAAATGTACTTGCAAACAGCGTGCAGTATCTCGCGATGCTTATGAAATGCTTGAACACTCATTTTTGTTTTCATCCCCAGTCCCGTCTCATTATTCTTCCCGCGCATGTACTGTACGTTAAGCTACAAGTGTACCGCGCATGTCTTTACTTTGCACGTGTTTACTACTTTTCTTGCTCTCGTTTCGAGGGTCCTGGAATATCCCTGAATACTCCTTGAAAAGTCGTGGAATTTTTGCCTGAAAAATGGTACAAAACCCCGTCTTGTTTAAATCACAATATCAGTTTTAGTAGTATGTCGTTCTTTTGCAGCCAAAGGAAACTGCCTTTTACTAAAGCCCCATTTACACGAGCAATTTTTCCTTGACAAGTTTGCCTTGACAAGGAAAAATTGCTCGTGTAGATGGGGAATAGTGGACAAATTTTCCTTGTCAAGGAAAATCTAGCATGCTAGCTTTTCCTTGACAAGGAAAAATTGTCAAGTCAGAAATTTGCTCGTGTAGACGGACAGCAAGGAAAATGTGGCAAGGATATTAATGATTTTTAGTGCCCACTATCTTGTCAAGGAAAACTTGCTGATCGTCTACATGAACAAGGAAACCTTGTCAATGGAAAATTGTAAAGGAAAACTTGTTGATCATCTATACAAGCAATAAAAATTGACAAGTAAACTTGTCAAGGAAAAATTGCTCGTGTAAATGGGGCTTAAGTGTAATAAGCCATTTCCGAGATCGCTTGAGCCTCTATTTCAAAGCGAGTCTAAGTGCGAAGTCTTTGTAATAAAAATGAGTTTTCGCTCGTATGGAACGCAGAACTTAACACCATCACAAAACTTTCGCACTTAGACCGGCTCGCTTTGAAATAGAGGCTCAAGCGAACTCGGAAATGGCCCAATAACTTCCCGCCTCTTTATATTTTTCTGTATTCTTTTGTAGTTCTTGTTTTAGCCCTTCTTGTGAGTAGAACCTGTTGAAATACATGTATAAAATTCATTCTGGTTCAATTTTAGGAGTGAACATAAAGAGTTTGGAGACCCAGATAAACTGATTACACAAGAATTTGTACGACAGTGGTAAGGTTTTTTTCCTGGCCTTTTTTTCACTACTGCTTGCACTATTACTAGTGTTCATAACTGCGATTATCACTCAGATTTTCAGTAGGAAGATGATTGCCCAGTACTTGCTTACACTGTATTTGATTTTTTTTTCATTGTGATCCAATTTTATCGGGTGATCTGTCTTATTATGGAGCTTTCACTCTTTTACAGTTCGCTTTTATCGCCCTTTCAATTGTTTGTCGTCCTTTCGGTTTATTCTACAAAATTGAAATAGAGTGAGTGTAGATGTGACCTGGAAAGCGAAAACGGACACTAACGCTTTACCGTATAACGGAGGAATCCGTTTATATCCGTTTAGCATCCGTTTAACGGGTGACGCAAAGCATTTAAACGTTTTTTTTTTTTTTGTCGGTTTACAAAAATCTCGTAACCGTTTAACGATTTTTGCTAAAGCGTTTAAACGCTTTCTTTATCCGTTTAAAAAAATTAGTATCCGTTTAAGGTTTTAGACAAATCGTTTAAACGCTTTTCTTATCCGTTTAAAAGAACATAGAATCCGTTTAACGTTTCAGCTAAAACGTTTATTGAACGGTTAGCTTTTCCGTTTAAAGCAAATAAACAATGATGATTAAGTTACCATTCCGTTTCGTACCTTTGTGCACATGTAAAACTGAATTATACTATGCGTTTGCTTTAATTACCTGCATAGTCACACCTCCACTAACGACCACCTTTGTATAGCGGTTTTTTATGTTTGTCCCGACGGACGGTCCACACAAGCACTCTTATTTTAACGTCTCGAAAACGGCCACGTCTCCACAACGGCAACGGCCACTAAAGCGCGTTTCAACTGCCGAAGTAACCTCTCCACGACGTCCAGCTAATCAACGACATTGTATAGAAAACTCCCATTTTTTATTGTAAAAGGTCATGTTGATGAGAGGAACGAAGTCAGAAATGAGCTTCTCGAGGTACCTGATATTAGCGAAAAAGATGAAGATGAACTTGATGCAAACTGATGTACTTAATTTTACGTGGTTTTGTTTTGCTAACATTTTTCTTTTGAATATTTACTTTTGGTTTCTGTTTTATTGATATGTATTTTGATTGTGTTACGTATTTATATGCCGTAATAATCATCATAAAAAAATGCCCCCCGCCCCCCCCCCCAAAAAAAAAAACAATCAGGGGTCATGTTACACCCCAACCTCTCAATGACGGTCACCTCTCTATAACGGCTACTTTCCTCTGTCCCCAAGATGGCCGTTTATGGAGAGGTTTGGGTATTTTGTTTCGCGCACAGGACCAAATAAGCTTCTATTTTGAAACTGAAGCTGTTTGTCCGTGCTTTTTTTGCTTTTGACTTGACTTCGCTAAATCTTTTGTTGTTCAATTCTAGTTACCTTGACAGAAAGAAAGTAATTGGAGGAGATGAGGCGGCGTATGAATACAGATGGGGACCGCGAGCTGAAAAGGAACTTACTAAACGCCAAGTGCTGCAGTTTGTATCCGAGGTATGTGAAAAAGGAACAGTTTCCTGGGTCGTTTAACACTGCTGTCTTAATTGAACCTTGGATCCACACTGAAGAACGAAAACTTCGTTCACTTGTATGTACAGTCGAACCTCCTGGGAGCAGACACCACCTTGAAAACGGATTCCCTAGGGATCAAACTTCCCGTAAATGGACACACTCTGGTTAAAACCTTCCGTAATCAGACTCCCTTGGAATCCGATTCCCGTAAACGGACACTGTCGGGTTCAAACCTCCCGTAAACGGACACCCTCGGGATCAAACATCCCGTAAGTGGACATTCTCGAGGTCAAACCTTCCGTAAACGTACTTTAGATCATGCCTCCCGCAAGCGGACTCTCGGGATCAAACTTTCCATAAGCGGACACTCTCGGGATCAAACTTCCCGTGAAGGGACTGTCTCGCTGGGATCAAGCATATTTGTTGTCCGCTTACGGGAGATTGATTACAAAACGGGAGACGCTTACGGGAGATTGCTTTGCAGTAATTAAACCAAAGGAACACTCAACGGAAACCACTCCAAGTCCAAGGGTGATTACTTTGGCCTGTGGTGCCTCAAAAGTGCTGGCTTCCGGTTACAAGAGGTATTTCCTTATAGGAGGTCACAAATGAAGAGTTTAGGGGAGTAAATCGCGGAGATCCAATTTGGTCTAGACTTATGAGGAGTGTCCGTTTACGAGGGCTGTTTGCAAAAGGTGGTTTTACTGACTATCCACGGGGTAATACACGTACAATTGCTAAATAATAAATAACATTTCTCAGGACTTTCCTTCGGTTTATGTATTTAAATGTAAGTCATCTTCTTGCACTTGACATTATTTGTTTGTCAGCAAGCACAAAGGATTAAAGATCTCCGAAACAGAGTTCGAAATAAGTATAATAGGGTTAACCGGAAATTCGCGAAGTAACTTTATAACACACCGAAAACTTTGATAGACGGTTCAACTACTGGACTTGATTTTCGATCTCCACTTCAATCGAACATTTTTGGATTCGTCCCTTTGAAAGAGAACGTTTTTCACGGAAAAGGTAGATGCCTAAGGCGAGATCGGTACGTACTTTATTTTTCTTTTATCACGTTACTTATGTGATGTCAGAAGCGGACCGCATATTAAAAACAGCTTTGTTGTTCCATATTAGCTTTACGACACTGAAATGGAATCTTGGACATCGCAGATGAGAGAAATTCTCACTGAAGAGGAGCGGGCCGTGAATGGAGTGGAGTGAAACGGGAAACAAAACTGCCATCAACCAAGGATTTGTTCCGTGACAGTAAAAATTCCAAGTTGATACTTGTGCTGGCGTTTGTCTTCGAAAACGATCCGCATTGGAATAATAAACTAGTGTAAAAAAAGGAAAGGGGTGTTTTAGCTCTGATCTACCATCAAGAATACAAGATAAGATGCTTTACATGTGGTACCTGACAGTCATCACGCAACGATGTTTAAAATTGTACGATTATCACTGACCTATCGTAAAAAGGGGTTGCGCTGTTCTCAAAGATCCGAAAACATGATGATCGTGGAAGAGCTTTCTTCACGCACACTGCCCTTCGCGAGAAGTGCTCGATGAGTTACATGCAGTACTATCATAAGGAGAAGCCAGGTGCTTCTTTCAGTGGAGCTAAGTTTTTACGTGACCGATTTCGGTTGACAGTCGGAGATGGAATTCAGACTCTATATTCTTTGCCGGACTTCAAGAAGGTTATAACATTTCGAGTTTTACTAATATGCGAGTCAAGCAAGTCAAAAGGCGATCCAAGGTGCAAGCCAAGCTACATTATAGACATGAAGATAAGACTCGATCACAAAACATTACACGCAGTAGTTATATTGATTTTATAAGGATCAGTAGCACAATCACCATACCCATTTGGGGGTGGTAGGTAAACTTTCACTGATTTTTTCTGTTTAATGGCTTCAGTAAAGCCAGATTTTTGCTTAAAGCTAAGGTACACTTTGTTTGTTACTACAAAGGTGTAAAAATGGTAAACCACATTATTAGATTTGAGAAAATAACGGGAAAAGGTGGGAAAATAAGCAAATTTTGCATGTAACGCGTAACACAATCTTCATGGTAATAATTTTCAAAAACATTTCTAACAAAAAAGGAAGCTCCCATGGACAAACGAATTATAGCCAGTGCAAACACACAATATACACTACATTTGAGCAAAACTACAACATTTCAAGTTTATTAAAACACATTAAAAGGAATCATCATTCTTGAGTATGCTTCCTGTAACGCTGCATTGTAGAAGTTAGCCGTTCACCAAGTTGTTGTTCACGGTAGGGCTGAAGTTTATATCTGTGGGAATAAAAACATATCAACTGAATGCTCATATGCTGTATTTTAACATTGGAAAAAATCAGTGACAATCATCGACTAAAAACACTAGAAATAATAACTCAAAAAAGTCGTCACGCTTTATTGAAACACGATTACGCAATAGCATTTTTCGAAAACTCACCTTCTTCTTGACCGTCATGATCCAAACAAGGTACAACCAGGTTCTAGAACCGAGCAAATCTGAATGCTTATAAGTTTCTCTTGTTATTGCCATAATTTCGTCTTCAAAGCTCTAAAGACGGCTATAATATTACTTTCCGACTCAGTCGTCACGTTTTCTGCAAAGCTGACGCCATATTGAAAGCGGGGCGAAGAAGCCATCCGCAATTTGCTTCGTAAAGACGACATGCTTTTTAGTAACCTTTCATGAAATGTTATAGGGGAGGTCTGAGACATTTTTCAGGGGATTTGATTTATCGGGAATTGAGTAATCCGTAAATACCGCGTCTGAGTTCGAAATTAAAACAAGCCAGTAAAGCTCTCTCGAATCGAAGAATGGAGAAGAAAACAGAACGAAAAGAATAAACAAAAGAACCAAAAGTACAACGAGAAAAATAGGGAGAAGAGGGCTGCAGCTGCTAGAGAAAAACGCCGACTTAGGAAAGCACGTGTTCAGCAAACATGGAAACAGCAAACAGCTTGAGCGGGCTCACAAAAAAAGTAGAAAAGAAAATTGCCTTGAAGATGGAAAAAACGAGGCAGTAAATAAGGGAAAGAGTAAAAAAGTTCAGAGAAAAAGAGTTTGAGCATGAAATAAAGCTAAAGAAGTGATTTTGCCACAAATTAAAAAAAAATTTGTTTTCGGGTATGTTACCAGAATGGGTATGGTGATTGTGCTACTGATCAAGCTAAAATATAGCACGGTTCAGAACATGAAATTAAGACTGTCGCTGGTGTATCGCGTATCAAATAAAGATTTCACAAATAAATTTACAGACAGTGGTATATGGTACATTTTCTAACGTTAAGACCGTGGCTCGTCTGATTCGTCTGACTCGCTTGACTCGCGTATTGAGTCGCGTCCTGGCTCGTGTTTAAATGTTGTTAAGTTTAACTATTTCTTTCGCACATACTTGTGTTTGATTGTGACTAACTCATCGAAATAGTGATTGCCGGGAAATAATTTCTTTTAGGAGACATTTCGTTTCAGTTAATGTTATGGTTAGCTTGGGAATAGTTTTTGAAAACGTGTTGATTTAACCCTTTCGCTCCCAGAAGTGAAAAATAAGTAAATTTTCAAGCAAACAGGTGATGAGAATAAAGAAAGAAAAATAAACTAGAGGATTTTGTTTGATTTAACACCAAATTCTCAGGACTAATATTATAAGCAATGTATGGCAGACAGTAAGGAGAATTAACATTGAGATCGTAGGAATGAAAGGGTTAAACTAATAACGTGAATGAACAGTATAAGAAACAAAGATGTAAAAAGAAGAAGCGTGGAATTAGTATAGGTAATCACATGATTCCGAGTGCAATTTGGAATAATTACACTTTTTGCACTGGTGTTACACTTGAACTGCACTGCTCTCAGCCAATCACAATCGAGTACTTTTTTTTCAAGTGTATTATTATATCGGACACATGTCTGCAATTACATGTATCGTTGCTACTTCTTGAGAATCGACCAAAAATTTTATATAAAGTTACAGTTAAAGTTATAAATATATTTTTATTCCGTTGATATCATTGTTCCTACTCACCGGTAGATGTATTATCACCCTTGAAGGTTGTGGAGTGGGGAGGCGCCTCATGGCATTGGTATGATCCAAGGCTCAAAATAATTTGTACGAACAAACTCTCGGTTGGAGTACGGACTTGTATAAGAAAAACGAAAAAAAAAAACATTTTTATCCAATCTAGAAATAAACTTAACAGATTAACAGATAAATTCCATGTTGCCGTGCGTCTGTTCAGTAATAGATCACAAAGGATGACGTCAAAATGTTGTGAGAACAAAAAAGTGGCACACTGGGCGATGTCACTTCCAGTCTAAGACTGAAAGTTGTATTGTATTGTACCGCAGTAGGTCATAACGTTAAGATCATTATTTTTAATATTTTGGCGCCGGTTAGAAACAAGACGTGACCGAGTTTTGGCCGGTCAACATGACCGGCAACAGCCCGAAACTATTTTTAGCTCAAATTTCCGGGTAAATTTTACTCCCTGGTTTTCAAACATCTGTCTGTGCAACAGGGACTTCTCCGTTCCATATATTCCGTCCTAACGTCTTTGCTTGTAATGGAGGGGAAAGAGTACTTCACAAAACAAGAATCGGGCAAAACACAGCCAAACTAGGAAACAGTTACACTGCGCTTGGGAAGAATCTTAGAAGGCTTTATGCTCAGGTGGTGACGTGACTAGAATTGAACGAGGACAAGAACAACACAAACAAACCAAAACAATAGAAATGACAATGATGTATATTCGCAAATGATCAAATCTTAATACATTCCATTGTAAAAGGTAGTGCATTTCTGTCAACAAAATTCATAATATTCTTCTGGAGAAAAGACGAAAAAAGAGAATTGAAAAATAAGGTCGCGTGGCAATAAAAAAAGGGTTGAAATATCTGAACGTTAAAACCAAAACAATGCGTGTACTCGTGGTTGCGAGTTTGTTGTCGTTATGGACCTATCAATGTTAAGCCCCAGGGTGGAGGAAGGGGGAGACCCAGGGGAATTTGACATTTTCATGGAAGCCAGAGTCAAATTCCCCACCCCCAGGGACTTACTGAATGTTCAATTCCCCGCCCCTGGGGCAAGGTCCCGACCCTGGAGCAACGCGTAAATGTCAAAATCCCTACCCAGGGTAAGGCCCTCTCAGTTGATTTCCCGTGGGTAGCCGAGAAAAAAGAAGAAAAGAAAGGAAAATCAAAAATTGACATCGATTTTCAATTTTTAATTTAACTTGAAAATTGAATGGACAAATGTCCCACAGACTGAGTACACACATTAAGACCATCCATCCGTTTAATTGCCAAGTGGGATCTCTTTTGCATCAGGTGATGAGTTCGCAAAGTCGCGTTTGAAATACAATGGGACATTACTTTAACCCATGGTCTATAGCATTTGCAGTTTTTTGCGAATGTAGGGAGAAAGTAGACGTTGTCAGGTTTTAGCTCCTGACGTTGTTAAAAAACGAAGAAAACCGGAGCGCTTGGACTTGTGTAGGCTGTTGCAAACCGTGGGCCACATACCTTGTCCGTTGAGTTCATCTGCATGGTTTGCCGTGACTACCGCGGGTAGAAGGGGTGAGGGGAAAGGAAGTTGGGTAAATTCTATGCACCGACCCCGATCCCGACCCCATTGAGTACAGTTTTGCACTCTCCCCAGCTTATCCGCGCCATTTTAAACCAAGATGGCGGCCAGGAAAGCAACTTTTTTGCAGAATATCCATGTTAATGCTCTTGTTTAACTATCCTTGAGTCACCACATCTTCTTAAATCGTTTCAGTGTGTGAAGCCTCTTCAAAAATAGAGTAATACCGAATTTAACAGTTTGCTCAACTGGCTGTGTCTCGAAACCATGAACCGTCAAATCATGAAACTTGTGATCATTCAATCCGGAGAACTCAATGCCACTGAGCATCACTGTTATGCGGTCCAAATTACTTTAACGTCTGAGAATGGGGATGTTTTTTTGAATGAAAGCTACCGAGCTGTGCTTTCCGTTAGCGAGGCTGGTTTCTGAAGGGTTGACAGAGTCCATGTTGTGGAACATGCAGTTATTAGTTGCGAAATGGAATTTCTACAGTCTACCCGAATACCCTGGAAAAATGGTAATTAATCTTTCATCATGTGATGTGCTATTTCCTCATTTGTATAACATTTCTATTAAGAGCTTTAATACTTCGCGATAACGAGCCGATAAACCCGTAATATTATTTATTTCTGTTGACATTGTCAACTTGAAATTGATCAGTGATACGGCACAGAAATTGAGTTCACATTTGTTTTAATTTATAAGAAATAACTTAGTGCTAATAGGGTTATCAACTACAGTGCCAGAAGAAATGCTTCCTTTTTTCGCGTGTATTTAATCACTGAATTATATCACATTGTACGAAGTATACAGGACAGTTTTCCCGTAATCAACCGCTGGAGGTGATAGTTTGAAAACACTGTGAAATGCCATCTATTTGAACAATTTGCATCGAGGCAAATCTTTTTGTTGTTTCCAAAATTAACACTCATAATTTTCTCTCGCATGCAATATTTTCTAGTTGTGTAGTAGTCGATCTACGTCCATTACAATGGTATGCAACGAAATTAGACGAGGAAGATATTTGTGTAAGGAAATGTTTGATGAAACATGAAAGAATTTCCTTCAGGAAACTTGTGGTGAAACGATCAGTCTAGAACACGTTGGTACAAGTTTGGTCTGTCCCACTTTGATTGGTTAAAACATACACGTAATACGTCCATATTCAGTACATTGAGATGCAAATCTTTTGAAGGGAATGCTAAGAATCTCGTTCAAGGTTAAATAAATCTATACTACCGTGTTGCCTTCAAATCGTCCTTTGTTATCATCTGTGCAAGACCGAGTCCTTCGTTGTTGACTGTAGTTGTTCCTTCAAGGTGAGATTTGTCAGTTATTATCTAGAGTGAAAAAGCAAATTGGTCTAACATCAAATTTGGAGCTTGTTTCAACTTGAATCTGTAGAGGTCTGTTTTTCTTTTCCCTTTCAGTTCTAGCACACGCCCCGCGAGTTAGCTCGAACCTTTTCGCCGAGCTTTCAGTTGCTTGAAGTTCTTCATTCCCCTGACTACTTGCAAGAAGCCTGCTTTTCCTTGCAAGACTTTTTTTTCACATTATGTAACTAGCTCTTTCGTTCGACGCGTCCGCAATTTTTTCTGCGTGGCTTAGCACACCCCCCATTTAATCTCCAACGCATAACTAAGCTAAACTGCAAGATGTTCACCTCATAGTGAGTCCAATGTACATTTTTTTTCGAAAGAGTTTTCAACACCTAATGAATGAAAAGTTGATGCTGAATCTCATCGACAGTGAAGCTTAGCAGCAGTACAGGAAAGTATTGCATAATATAGATCGGAGCTTTCATTTCAAGTGGATCAAATTCGGCTTGTTGGACGCACAGAAAGGTAAAGACAATTTCCACAGCTTACAAAACTAATTCAGTGCTATGAGAAACAACTGTACAATAGCTTTTGCTTAAAATTTCCGGCACATTTACTGGCTTTATCCATCGACTGAAACGTTAGAAGCGGTGCTTTCAGTGTTCAATTAGTCCTTGGGATAGAGGGGTTATTTCATGTTGCACTGATATAATAGGACTAAGAAATGGCAACTTTTATCAGCTGCCATTTCATGCGAACATGTCTTGAGGCATTCCCTCAGTAACATTGATTATTACCCAGACATCTCGTGGATTCATTGCTTCTTTTTCGTGTCCCATGTTTGTGCATGTGTTTCAACAACTTAAGGGAAGAGTTTTTTTTTTGTGTTAGGCTAAGATCAGAAGTGTGTACTTCTAACAACAAATATTTCTATTGCTAAGTAAAAGGAATTATCTTCAGTTGAATTGATAAAGCTCTTCAGAGAAATGCAAATGAAGCACGAAAAGAGGTTTTACCATGAAGCTCAGAATACAAACGTCGCTGATTGACTTGGTGTTCGGATTGTTCCTGAAAAAATGAAGTTGACCTTACACCCAGTCGCCCAGCGGATGCAACTCTGCAGCTGAATGGATTATTATACAGTTATTGGAAACCGTAAATTATAAAAGTCAATCACATCTGTGTCGTAATTCAGGGGCCATTTTACTTATTTGCTTCGCTTGTGCTTTGCAACGTCAAAATTAATTCACTTGGTGTTTTCCGCGGAGATTCAGTTAAACTTGGTTTCCGCCTTGAGCCCGTGCCATAATGCTTTGGTATTAATCCTGTATTAAGCTAATGATTGGTTTAGAAAACGACACGCCATTGTTGGGTATTTCGTCATCAAAAACAAGCTCATTAAATACTTTTAAAATGAGGCACGGCATCAAAAGCACTTAAATCCTTTTAAATCAAGCCTCGTGTGTGATTGATAATGTCATTATTCTTCGCTGTCTTTAGAGTCGCTCCCACTCAGTCCTGCTTTTTCTTTCCAAGCCTCAATAGTCCTTGAATGCTAAAAGGAGCAATCATAAGAAAATACCTCATTACGGGGAACAAGCAACAACACATGAAAGACAATCGTACTTGTCAATGGGTGTTTACCTTAATGGCCACTTGCACCCTTAAATTGGAAGTTAGAGTCACCTTAAACGGCTGAAGTTTTGAGGAAATCTGAGGAGGTTTTATGCGACAGTATGCCGTTACCTTTTCTCTGTGGTTGAACTCTTTAACTGGAACTTGAGGAGAATCTTAGATGGTAAATCAAAGTTAACCATCACAAAGTACTTTTCAAAAGGGGGGGGGGGGGGGTGGGGAGTTAGTCTCAACATTTTGGATCAGACGAGAAATTCACAGGATTCTGTTTCCTGAATTTCTTAAGTTACCCCTTATAAATTGATTTCAAGTGAATTATTCGAAACCGTTACTTAATTCAGAAACTCAAGATTGAACTCAGAAAATTGTTCATGGGGGCTGAAAAGGGGTTAAAAATGTAACCTTATTAAGTTACTTGTCGTCTCTTACTATGCATCACTATGCAGTATACCACGTTTCAAAACTTTTACCGCTGAACAAACCTACAGGTGCAAATAATGGTATCTCAGTTATTCTTCTAATGATCCATTTTAAAATCTCTGCCCAGACTTCTGACTCCCCCTTAACGTCTTTCACTTATAAGAGCTATTCAGCTTCAGTTTTATCTCCTTGTAAACCGTTAGCTATTCTAAACAAGCGGCCTTACCGCGTAGCTTCAGTGAGATTTGGAGATTTGTGGAGCTTCCGTAATGTCATTGTCCCTCGCGATTGTTGTGAAAACGTCAAAATTGTGTTCTTGCGAAAAATTATTCATAACATTTTCTTTATAAAAATCACTGCAATACTGGTTTTGTGTGCACCTCTAGAAAATCTCACGTTTGGGTTGTTGTTTAACCCCCTACATCTCATAGCGACCACCGCGTACCTTCTCCCTATCATATCTCTTGTTCGTCAACGATGGAGGTCATGAGAATACAGGAAATGATCACTGGGTATCAGTTGAGTTCAGTTAATGTTTACACAAATTCTCCCTACGTGTAACATGAAATATGTGAGAACTGTAAGGAGAATACATATTTTGATAATGGAGATTAAGGGTGAATCAAAAGGAGGACAAAGGACAACTGTTGGAAAGGCAGCTAGTTCGTTGTCATGGCCAGGGCTTGTTACTTATAAAAACGCTTTATCCCCATGTGATATTTACAACCTCGAGCATCTGTTCAGCTCAGTGCATTTTCGTCGCTTAATTTGGGTGATGCATATTCCACTTTGAATCGGAAATTAGGTACCTGGAAAGACGAAGCGCTGAAGGAGGTCTCTCGCTGACAAGCCAAGCTGCCTCCTTGGTGCCGTGGAGTTCTTTCTAGTTGGAAGCTTTTGAATATGTGGACGAAAATCATTTGAATGAAAGCCCTCAGAGCAGCTCGTTCTTTTAAATAATACTAAGGCCAATTAAGGGGAGGTTTTTTTAATTATTTTGTGATAATCATGGATGTGTATGCGTTTGGGAATGTCGCCACTTTCGTAGATCACAATTTGCATTAGTGATTACGAGAGTTGTTTTGAAGGTAAGTTCAGCCTAGCAGAACGCTAAAACCCACCTGAAGCCCTTCTTATCTGCTGAGGAATGTGAAACGTGACAACTGTGAGGGTCATTTGTTTTCGTTCTTTTTAAAAGGAGGCTCAAATTATACCGGAAGAAACTGTCAATCAAGCTATGCGAGGGCGTGACACAATTGGCATCTGGGACTTTTGAAGTTGAATGTAGACGGATACACTGAAACAAAAGCTTTATTTCGATTTCTCCATCGTCGATGGAAAAAGATCACCGGCATTGGTCCGTCGTCTGTATCAGCTGAAGTTCTGACAAAGATGTATCTCCACTCTGAATATAATCGCTTTCACGCCGGCTAGCGGCTATCGCTTTCCATTCACTTCACACTAAAGTCACTGACCCAAAACTCATTTTTTTACGCAACAGTCACCTAAAAACATTGAATACTTCACTTCAATGAGAAATCAGGTTAACTGCTTTCTCATATTCTATTCGTTTGAAAAGAAGCGAGAAGGGTGAAACAGTAATAGGCAAGAGCCTTTTTGTAATTGTTAGTGTTTCTCTCTGTGAGGACCCTGGAGCGGAATGCATGTTAACATACTTTGAGCTGAAATTCACACATATGGCTGTTATTCTCTCGATAATTCATCACAATTTGCGGTGTTTTGTATTGCGTTAAGACCAAGGAGCTACAGTAATCCAATAAGTAGATATCGATATGCCATAACCTGTTTTATTGATTTGTTTTCTCAACCGTAAAGATTCTCATTCATTAAAAAAAAAAACAATTAGTTGATTACGTATTCTAGAAGCAAGTATCTCAATTTGTACGGTTTACATTTTTCATGCTTTCTAATTTGAAATGATTAACTATTAAGCTTAAGGATCACAAAGTTGTGTTATCGTTTCATTGAGAAAGAAGAAAAGAAAATATTCTTACGGATGCGACATTGATTTGACCTTCCGATTCACCCTTGGATTAAATACTGCTTGGCGTGACCGACCAAATCCAGTGCGCAGTGCTCAGCCGGGCTTTGCACTAACGGAGAAAGGTGCGATATCTGCAAGCAGCTTAAATGAATGCGCTTCCCTGGCTTTGCTTGTGTCCGCTGCCTTGCTTGATTCGTTCCTCCACATTACTGTTAAATTGCAAGTGAAACGGGCAAAGTATTTAACTGGTACACATAACGGTTGGTAGACGGCTCGAAGACATACAAGTTTTCTAATTAGCTTCGACACTCTCATTTGTGACATTTGCAGGAATTTCTTTGCCGCTGCAAACAGTGCTTCGAATAGCACCGCTCGAGGTAAGTCGCTTGTTGTACATAGAGTTTGTAAAGAGCACGCAACCCTTTCCCAAGAAAACGGCTCTCATGCTGTCCAGTTTTGCTTCCGCTTTCAGTCATAAGCAGTCTTTTTCACCCATATTCCGGCGAGAAGTGTTGAAGTGTCAAATTATCTTGAATCATACATCGGAAATTATTCAAAAATGGACAGTACCCCGAAAAGAATACGTGCTCATGTTCTTATACAGGGTAATACACCGCAACACCGAAAATACTACCCTTAAGCTTTCGAATTCGTTTGAGTTGTCACACCGTCTCGAGGACAAACTCAAACGGTTCTTAGAGCAAGACGGTGCACCGACTAAAAGTTAAGGAACCACCTTATACAGTAGAAAAATCATTTACAGGGGAAAGTAATGCTCACTGGCTTTCATTTGAATGGTCACTCATCGACGTCGCCCACAGAGGTAAGAGTTCGATAGAACTAGAGCGTGTTATTATTACGCATCAAAGGAAGACACCATCTTTTATACAACGGCAAGGTCTACAGAAATTGCCTTAGAAAGTATCTTGTAGGGCTCAATAGACTTTATGTGCGCTGTAATCAGTTCTCTTATTGCATGATAAGGGGCGCGTAAGCCTCGATTTATTGCAACATACACTATACTTAATAATCGAGCAGTTTAATAGGTCAGGGGGGTATGCCTCTACACGTCCTTGAAGACAAGTTGATATATTTCAATTTCATGTTTTGATAGTTTGTTGACATTGTAAGTGACCACCCTTGAATTATTTTTTCTGATTATTTGCTTGAAAAATGAAGCTGTTTCCATAGAAAAATCAAGCTAAGATCAGTAATTAAATTCGAACAGAAAGATTATTGTAATTGGCTAATAAATATCGTAATAGCTATGCGCGGTATTCTGAGTTGGTGCGGCCAGAATTTAAAAACTAATCCGAACAAACAGTGTCTTTAACTGCTCTTTGATGACTGGTTACTTCCATCTGAGGATTAGTTTCAGTTGTTTGTCAGACCATGATACCAATGTTACAGTATGCGCAGTAATGAATCATGCCGGCTGAGACACTAGAAAGCAATCCTATTTGAATTATCACTCTCGAACAGTTGCACAAGTACATGTATCATGTACAGCACAACAGCTTTGAGTTTAACAGTCGATTTTCTCGACTTCAAAATAAGCGTGGAGATCTCACTTGCAAGAATTCGTCCATAAAGAAACAGTACGCATTACGGGCCACGATGCAACCAGAATACATTCAACTCAGTGCAAGGTCTACGTGTTGAATAATCCAGCATTTGACGCGTTTCATAAAGATTATGTACGAAATTGTGACTTCGACACATGTTATTGTAGATCTCGAAATGCGAAAATACATACAGTACTTAGTCATTGATCGTTATCAAGTCCGGACAATCTCTGGCAAACAACCGGGTAGGATTCGGTCGTTATGGAGAGGTACGTGTCAATTTGTCGGCTCAGATGATAAATTAACAAGGAATTTTCCCAGAGCCGAATATTCCCTGCGAATAGATTTTTGTCATTTTACTCGAAGGGAATTGGTCTCGCAACCGTTCCCTGAAATCATTCCCTGCGAATATTCCCTCATGGGTGGCGGCCTTTACCGTTTTTTTAATTCCGTCTAACATAATGACAATAATATTGAATAATAAGAAAACAGTAGCCATTTTTGTATATAAAACGGTTTATGGCAGTCTGTAAGTCCGTGATCTCTTAAGAAACAGCTACAGTTTCTTTAGAGAAGAAAATATGGTTTCCTTCGGCTGCATTTTGTTTATAATGAAAACATTTACCTTTTTTAAGAATGGTGTTAAAACTATTTAACAGGTTAAGATTAGGGTAAATTAGTCATAGACATGCCAAAAACAACGTTCTTATAAAACTTACATTAACTGGGCAAGCAGTGTATCTCTTGAAATCCGGGCATACGAGATTGTAGGTCCGGCTATTTTCAGCCGCATTTTTTAAAATAACTAGCTAATTTTAACTAAAATACTGTGAAAACTATGTTTCTTGTAAGGGAGTAGACCAAATTTAGGGGTTAGGTTGAGAAAGTTTAAAAATTAGGTTAAAAATTGACTAATAGCCGTGTTCTGTTTGCACGTGTTACTTCTTCTAACACAGTAAACTTCAGACTGTAAAGCGGGACATCGTGGACGACTGAAATCCCATTAAGGTTAGACTCCCTAACAGTGATCAGAATTAAGTTTCTCCCTGTAGTTTCAACTCCTTATGAACCAGAATGATCACGAGAATTAAAGATCGCATCAAACAAGATGAAGATTAGTTCGATACTTTAACAACTCCCTACAACTGCTATAGGAAATGTTTTGGAGGCAACAAATGAGAATTCACATTTTCATCTTAGAGTTTACTGAAAGGGTTTACTAGGAAGCCTCTTTGTCTTAGGCCAGGAGACGTTATCACGCTTAATAAGAATTCTTCAAAGACCCATTTCTTAAGGATTGGTGGAAATTTTATTGATCATGAAGACCAGCCTTATGTCGACTAATTGAACAACCGGTTCGTGACAATTGAATCTCTTCAAGTGTGAATGCGCAAGGGTTTTATTTGCCGTGAGAGGAGGTAAGCGGTTTTCTAAGTTCAACAACCGTGGTTAAGCCGTTCTCGACTGATTGAAAATCAGGTTTATGACGGAACATAGTTAACGAGAAACGCTTATGTGGATAAAGCAATGATCTGCATCGCATATTAAACAGATTTCAGGGCTACCACCTTAAAATGTATATGTCAAACAGGGACAAGAGTGATAGATTTTGATAACGAGAAGACCGCCCCATTATTTTTTAGTTCACTATAACCAGTGATGTTCATGTAACTTATAGATGAATTGAGACTTTCAGTCAAGTCTTGTTACAACTTACTAGTTTTGGGCATTAGTAAACCCAAATGAATGCGATCGAGAATCGTAAAGGGCAAAGTTTGGTACCAGAACATGAATATCTCAACCTGGGATATTGACGTTTTGCCGAAAACAGGCTGGTTCATTACGCAAGATATTATCACCGCCACCTTTAGAAAGCCTTCTTTTCGAACCAAAAAGGAAAAATATTTTATCTCGTTTCATCTCGCTATTATTACCCCGTGGCTAGATAAATTTGAAAACAGTCCTTCCATATAATCGTAGGTTTCATGAAAAGAAATCGCGAATAATTAGTACAGCTGTTGAATGCCAGCAGAGGTAAAACAAAACATAGTCTTAGTGGTTTACCCATCTAGCAAAAACTGAATTAGTACAACACGCTTACTTGTCAACTGAGTCCGATGTTCGTGAGGTTTTAGAAACCAGTACGTGCAGAATGGGATGCGCATGCTTAAGCCTTAACTGTCGCGATGGGTCATAAAAATAAAATAATTAACAATGTCTTTGTTCGGTCACTTTTTGCGGTTTATACAGCCCAAATTAGCACCCTAGTAATGGGAATATGTCCCAGTAGATCGACTGTTTAAACGTTTATTTTAACTAGTATCGAGAGAGTGATGGTTATCTTCGGTGGGCCACATCACAGTTGAGATAAGTCGAAGCGGCAAATTTTCGTCTGAAGACTTGTCAGGGCATGTTGATACGTTTCAATGACCCAAGAATGGCGAAAAAAACATCATATTGACAATAGATTTCATGTTTCACGATTTATTGAAAACCAAACGGAAGTATCACCCGTAGGATTACATATGAATGGTCACTTCATACAGTTGTTCATTGGAAAACGAAAACCTGCAACTTGATACCGAGATCGACTTCAGACGGTTTAGCGTGACACGTACTGCGTTATTGTTACACCCCAGTGACATTGCATCGCTTCAGCCCCGTTTCAGAGTCTATTCATCCACAACATTCTTTTCAAGCAAATACGCCGCACTTTCGAAAGTTTATTTACCTGTCTTGGCATTGCTCCCAAAAATCTCGCATCATCATCTTTCGTCCTTTTAGGGCGTTGAAAGCCATTAAATAACAAACTAACGAATGCTCTCTGGACATTGTTTCGTTGGCGCTTAGCTGCCCTTTTCAAAGCTTTGAGCTAGACTTATCTCAGATGGGTACAACGGCTTTTGTTGGAGCTAATTCTATTCGTTAACCCACACAATTATCGGTTTTGTTCAGTGAGAAATAAAATAGGCTTATCCGAGTAGTGGAGTACTTCAGCAGCGCGGGGTTTTTCCCTGAAATAAACACGGAACTGGAAGAGCTTGAACAAAGGAATTTTAATAATTTCCGAATATATTTATTCATGCTGACGTTTTGATTATAATTAGAATTTAAAGCTGTAACTCTTGTATCTCACTATCTGTGTCGGTTATTCGTTATCTGTGGTTTTCTCCAGGTGCGCAATCTCCAATTAGCTTTCGATCTACGAGCTCACTTTCCATATCCTTTAAATCAGCTCGCGTTTCTCGATTTCGAGAAGCACTCTCGTTTCAGCGTGGATTTGTGGCGGACATAAAAAAGCTGGCCTCATTAAGTAAGTAAATTATGGGTGTTTCTATTTGATTTCTTTTCTGCTTACCACTGTTATGGACTCTGCAACATCAGCACTGACAACACGGGCGATCGATGTTTTCCCTGAAAAAAAGCGTTTTGAATTCCCAGCTGACTGATCTTGGCTGCTTCTTTGACTCAATCGATTTACGATCTTCAAGCTACTTGGAGTGCGTATGAATTCTTGACATAACAAGTAAACCAAATGCAAGTGCTATGTTTTGTGTAGTAAAAACTGCTAAAGGCCCTGTAAAGATTCTAAACGTTTGAAACAAATAAGAGATCATGTTGAATCGTATGAATATGTTATGCTAAATCCATTTCACTTCAAGATCGTAAACTCTCTTTGCTGAAAGCGTATTTGCCACATTGAATATTTCCCTCGTCACCTGGACACTATTAAGTGATATTTTCGGTAATATCGTTCAATTCTGCAATCAACAATGAATCAATTCTCTCAGCCAGGTAATGTGTTTATAAACAGCCTTTTAGGCTTGCTAATTATTGCCACACACATTTTTGCCATCGAGCCGTTTGAACAAACATCTCGTTTTGCCCCACTTGCGATGCTGAATTCTATGCTTTCCCTGGCTAGTGGAATCAAAGAAGCCAGGCTATTCACTCAGCGCAAAGTCGTTTAGAAATGAAACCGCCTGTTACGAAACTCGTCATTTGACTAAGATCGCGTGTAGTTAGAATCAAAGAAGAGAGTTAGATACTAATGGCCCTTTAATTTGAATTACATCTAAACCAAATTTAGCCAGGCAAACAAAGAAAACGAAAGCCTGCAGTTTCTTTCGCTTCCTGTTGCATAGGAATGCGACTACTGAAGCAACTGACTGTAAAACTTCGTGCATCAACAGAAGTTAGCAAATGACACCAAATAATCAGTTGCAACTGGTTGGTCTCGGTCTTTGTTTTCTCGGTGACCGCCAGACCATAGTTCTTTATTTTCCCTGCTCAGATTCCATTCGCTCAGCCGAATATAATAATAAGCATAATGCTTCGTAATGCATAAACTCAACTGGAGATTGCAAAAGTCATGGAGTATATAAGCCATCAACAATAGTCAAGTAGTTCAACTGAAGACTCTGTGTGCTTTATGTTTGACCGCCAGATCTTGCGGTTCTTGAATTGTTCTTGGTCTTCAGTTCACCTGAAAGGGCAACGGTGATGACTGTAATATATTAGTCTTTCAGAAGACTGCGTATTCACTTTAAATAGGCTTTAATTTCATCAGGATCTTCTTAATGCTTCACTTTCTGCGAGTCCTTAAATTCAGACAACTTGTATCACGCAAGAGTCTGGTTTTATCAACCGATTTGATAATGGCCGTTTTTATACAAGAAACGCATTATCCGTCCAGACGACTTATGCGTCTTCCATTTTAGCCGACTAGTGTAAAGACGGGACGAACTATATGAGGCGCATTAGCCGTCTGAACCACTTTGGGCAAACATATGTACTTCGTCTGGTTATGCGTCTCCAGTATAAAGACGGGCAAAAGACGACTTATGTGTCCAGATGAACTCTCGCTCGAAATTCGTCGTTCAAGACGAATTACAAAGGATAGTTCGTCAAGACGCCTAATGCGTTTTGTGCCCGTCTTTATACTGGAGACGCATAACCAGACGAAGTACATGTTTGCCCAAAGTTGTCCAGTCGGATAAAGCGTCTATAGTATAAAAACGGCCAATGTAAACTGACCGTGATACCTTACAGGGATTCTAAAAGTTGACGTTTCGAGCGTTGTCCTTTCTATTTGCTTTGACGCACGAGACGTCAGCTTTCAGAATACCTGTACGGTGTAACGGTCAATTTACATTATGATAAAACGAAATTCTTGTGTACACTCCTCCTCCGACACCGCACCAGTTTCTTTAGAGACTACCCCCTTAATTAACTTGTATTATCAGGAAACAGACGGCACACTTTCATGCAGATCTTTTGCGCCACCTTAATTAACCTTCTCACAGGAAGAAATCCAGTCTCCAGTCCGTAAGTGAAGCAGCACTTAACGCACTCAGGTCAGTAAATTAACCTTGACTGCTGTCTTCAATAGTTGGAAACCAAAACATGGACACTGAAAGCATTTGTATTCCAAGACATGCAGCTACGGAGGTTTTAGTCGAAACTATACGAAACCAAGGTCATCACTAAACTTTACCGAGCCTAGAGTTATTGGTTTTATTGAATGGCTATCGTTGTACTGTGCAGCTGTAGAAGCTAGAGTGAAACATATACGATTACTACCTTAGCAAAATTCTAATCATAAGCTTCAACGGCATTTGAATTGATGTTTACGTCCCGAGTTTGAATCAAAGATTTAATTTAGCGGGAAAAGTTAAGGCACGTTCAGGCTATGTTAAAATTGTGTTTTCATAATGTCGTTCACGTCCTTACAAGCAAAAGATAAGGATTGTGTTGATATTTTTGTATTTATTAATTCTCCCGTCGTCGTCGCCGTTTCCGTTGTCGGTGCTTAAAGTCTCTAATTAGACTTTAAGCTCTCCTGGTAGTTCAAGCTGGAGTTAAGTGTTCATGACAATTTGCTCAGTGCTTTGGACGTAGCACCAAGACGCAATTACCTTCATTTCATGATTAGAATAGTTGGGGAAACATTTTGTGATGCAAAAACAAAAATGTGGTTCATCTTAATTATTGACCATGAAACCATCCTAACGTTCTGCATCTAGCCTGCGTCACAGACGTAAACTAACCCCGGTTAGTAACATTTTTGCCACAGAATTTGAGTACACGCTATGATTGGCCCGCCAGCAAAAGGCTATTGTTGACAGGCCAATCATAGCGCGTACTGGTACACAGAACAAGGAATTTGGCGCTGCTTTGCTGACGTTACTAACTGGGGTTAGTTTACGTCTGCCACGCAGGCTGTCTGCATCCGAAGAAGACAATATTTTTTTCATGTTAACTCTGTAGAACGTTTGTCGAAAGACATAGAATTTGGACCATATAATAGGCCGTATATTCGTATTCTCGGTATTGAACTGGATCTAGCATGAAGTGGAGGCTCTTGCGGGGGAATCTTTTCATATGTAAATGTATTCCCCCGCAAGAGCCTCCACTTCATGCTAGATCCAGTTCAATACCGAGAATACGAATATGGCCTATTGACTTCACTTTGATAAGTTTTTTTTTCCAAGCGGGCACGGTAACGAACCCTGCAATCTGATTGGTTCTTAGAACGGTCCGGAATTTCCTATCTCTTGCCACGGTCACGGTAATGCTTTCCCTTTGTGAATCCGCGGAAAACCCTCAAGTGAGATCTTTTTACACCGGTGCGACGAGTACAATTTTCCTCTAAAGTGAATCCTTTCGCTTGCTAAACATTGTGAAGTGAAGAAAACATCAGCGGTGGAATAAAACTCTAATAATTCTCCTGAAAAGGCGAGTATTTATTTGATTTTCTTTGATTTTTTGCTGCCGCTTTGCTGTTTTCCGGGTTGTTGTTTTTCTCAGACTGTTGATACTCCGTTTAGCTGCATACGACTAACTTCAGTGCTAAGGTGTTCGCCAGATATTCGTTATTTCCATGGGAGTTTAAATTTTCTTTCCATTTTCCCTTACTCAAAAAAATGTAATTATTAGCTAAAATAGTCAAACGAAAACCTCGCAAGGTTGTGTCGTTGACACAAACTGTTATGACAACGTGTTTTCCTCGCTTAGTTTTCTTATTTTAGCATTTATCCGTGTGAATGTCTTGACAGAAAGCAAACACAATTACTTAAATAAGACATACTGATGTGATGCCCTTCTCGTGTTTGAGGATCTGCCATTAAAACTGAATTTGAACATGAGGTTTCGTTTTGAACAAGACAAAGCTTGTGTTTTTCAGATTTTTTCATAAATCAGGTGAATGCGTGGTTTATGATTTCTACGAAATATTACGTTTTACTTCTTTGCACCAGTTATTGCTTCAATTTATATATGAATTTCTTTTTTATTGTTAAGACTGTCTTTGTTTGTCTAAGATTTACGGACGCTTACTTAGCGCGCGTATGAAGACTTCACAAACTCAGTTCTCGTTCATCTTCAGACAAAAAACAAACAGAAAAAAATTTAAAATGTTATTCACCGGCTTAGGTCGGTCCGTATAGGGAAAAACTGTGCCCAAAGTCTTGAGTACGGCCCGAGGCCTGTGGCCTGTGGCCTCGGGTCGCACTGAAGACCTTGGGCATAGTTTTTCCCAATACGGACCTCCCAGCCGGTGAATAACATATATGTCTCTTCACTTCCACTGTATGTTGATTTGCTTAAACAGCGCCTTTGATACTAGAAGCCACGAGATGATTTCAGTTAGCGTGCAAAACAAAGCATTTAAGATTTGGATGGTTTGGGGTGAACCGCATGTCGGACGTACGTCTTGTGTCCAAATAACTCACTTAGTGCACACTACTGGGCAGCGGTAATAAAGTAAAACGTTTTTCTCCCTATTTACGCGTAAAAGATGTGACTAGAATAGTTAACACTCGTGGGCCTTCTTTGTAACAATCACACTCGTAGACACATTTACCTCTTTGTAATAATCATTTATCCTTTAGTTGTTGTAACTCTGGCTAGATCAGTAATTGCTACTTGCGCGTTGATCCATTTCTTCTTTTTTTTCCAATTGAATTTTGTAAATAAAGTTGAAGGTGAAGTTTCACCACTTATCACCATTGTCTTCCCTCTGGTTTAGGATAGCGAATCTAGCGGTTGCCATGACGACGTACCTTACAACCTCTCCTTCGTATGACCTGTCTGTTTGGCCGCCTCAACCTACGAACGATTTGTATGAGTTGTGGTCATTGTACAGCGAGTGTCCCCCGGACCTGCCTCTTCTGACTAGCGACTTCCTCACTGAACTGCATAACAATGATGACGCTAGTCTTATGGAGTGCATTCTGGAGCCTAATCCGGGAACTACACTCGTGCCCAATCTCCCGCACAGTACTCCTCCACCAGAACCCAGTCCCCCGTACGATACATCGATTTCTCCATCAAATCAGTTCCATGGGACGCCTTCTGTATCCCCTCCCTTGCAGATAGCCCAGCATATACTAGAGAGTCCCGATGAGAGCAAAGTTAATTTTACTGGCAGATCCGGTATCCCAGATTTGAATTCGACAAAAGCTGAGGAATCGATAGATTTTGAGGAGGACGACAGAAAATTGCCTCATGATGAGAAAAAGGAAGAACAATCCGAAAAATCCACAGGTTTGTTTACTTTTTTCGTTCAAGCAATAGTTGGAGATTTCCATTTGAGTTTGGCGTAGCCAAAACTTAAGTATCTACTCTGGCCAATCACAGGAGCTTTAAGCAACGCAATGAACCAATCAGGTTTGAAGCAATTCCAATGGCCAGTTTCAGGCTCTTGCAAGACACGATTGTTTATGTTTTGTTTCTTATTGGCTAGTGTTGCTAACCAATCACAGCCAACCGGGAGTTAATTGCGAAAAAATTTATACTGACACGATTGAAAACAGCTCTGTAAAGCAAAAGCTTTATTCGCATTGATTCGTTAGCCCTGTCTTCTGCACAGAGCTAAGTATGACTAGAAGCTAGCACTCCTCGAGGGCATTCATGTCAGGAAAAATATTCAGATTGACAACTTAATGGACTTCAAATTCAAAGCAACTCTTACCAATCAAGAGAATAAATCTCTTTTCTATGCAAAAGTGAGGTTCGAAACGGAAATCTTCTGGTCGCCACTCCTGTACTAATTTTTATTTCTTTCTGTTTGTTATATCTGCTTTTAGATCGCGAAGATGAGGATAAAAACGAATTCACAACGGAAGCTAAAAGAGAAAAGAAAGAGTTGTCAAACACCGACGTAGGATTATTATGCAATGGTCAGTAAAATTTCGAACAATCGGGCATCCATGGTTCGATACTCTTGTTTCTGCTCATAGTGATACTGATATTGGCTTAATCTGGCATCAAAATTAAAATATGAGCTTTTTTTCTTAAAACGTAAGTGATGTGCTTGTGAGAAGACAATGGGAAGTACAAATCTGTGTAGCTTTTAATAATTTTTTTTTCTAACATTGAGAATAGCTGCCTCCAAGACTAAAAACCTTTATTATTCCTAAAATGCTAACTTCCTTTAGTTTTTGCTTTAGTTACCGCCTATTTACTTCGCTTTTCTCTTCCACAGATCGTCCTACTCGGGATTGCCATTCACGCTACTCATTTCGCTCAAGAAGAGAAGGGTCTTTGGACAAACAAAGTCGTCCGACAGGTAAACAACCAGATGGTCTGCTTCCTCCATTTTGTTATGTTATTTAAATTATTTGTTTCAAGATATTTAAGCTGAGTGTCTGTAAACTAGCCAGAGCAGCTAAGAGTGTACTTCCACTATTTCTATTTTAAAACAAAGTACAATTTACAAGACAATTTACCGAAATAAAGGCCGAGCTGAAGGATATCGTTCGCTTTAATGGAAACGTCTTTGCATCAGGGATCGGTTTATTGGGGTTCCACTTTGCCACTGGTCAATAGTTTTTATTGAAATTGAATGTTCTAGTATTGGATTTTATGACAGAGAGCAGGTTGAATCAGACTTTTTAGAGTGTTACCAGTCCCTCTTTGGAAGGTCCAGGCACAACATCCGGCACAGAACCACCATGACAAAACTGCGACTTAGTAACCATAGATTAGCAATACAAACAGGGCGTTACATGAGACCATATAAGAAACCAAACGAAAGAATCTGCCCTTTGTGTAAGAAGGAAGCAGAAGATAAAAAACACTTCTTTGTTTCTTGCCCAGTTTACCAAGAAAAAAGGAAATCTCCGTTTGAATGCTTATGTAAAGAATTCAAAATCCCAATTGTGAAAATGTCAACAGAAAATGTATTTTTGCTACTATTAACCACCACCCCCCCCCCCCCCCCTTCCAGTAGTAATGTTGGGCTACAGAAAATAATTGCAAAGCATATCCATGACTGCTATGAAATTAGACAAAAACTACCGTACAGTTAACCCTTAAGGGAAGAAAATTGTAAAATTGTAAATATATTTGGAGGGTACGATGTATAAGACACCAAATAAAGTATATGTATGTATGTGTGTATGTATGTATGCATGTATGTAGACCGCGGGAAAAAGCTGAAAACTGGAGCGAGAAGCCAGACCCCTTATCTCTCTCCTCACTTCAGCCCCCGCGCTGGCATTGGTACCAGCGCATGAGACATTTGTTATGTAATGAGCAGACACTTTTTTCTTTGCAGTGAGGAAAACGGTCGTGTTGTGGAAGTTTATCAAAGAGCTCCTTGACAACAACGACAACTGCGTGAGCTGGATTTCACGCGAAGAGCGCACCTTTAAATTCGTAGACTCTAAACAAGCCGCCAAACTTTGGGGCCAGCGGAAGAATAAGCGTAACATGACGTATGAAAAGATGAGCCGAGCTCTGCGCTATTACTACGACAGACAAATCATGTATCACATAGATGGACAAAAACTCATGTACAGGTTTGGAGATGGAGCGAGAGACTGCCATGCAGACACTGTAAATGATGAAGACCAAGAAAATGTGGCTGTTGCCTCTTAAAAACGCGATCTGAAAAACAGGTTGTAGACCAAGTAGCGAAAGAAAGTTTGGAGCTGTTCAATCTCAAAGATCAAATCATTAGTTCAGTTGGCGGAATTGATTCTGAATCACTTCGAAAACAGAACCGAGTAAAAGGAAAGTGTCGTAAGATTGCTTTACTTCTTTTTGGATCTCGATCGCAAATTAATTGATAAGTTAGAATCACTGATTGAAGAAAAATCACTTTTCAATAGCTGTTAGAATTTTCATAATCACATTTGAAGTTTTCGTTCACTGAATCGCGTTTGACAAACTCAACGTATGGAGAATAATCAGTATCACCACAGGCAAGTAATGGACGTAGAGAAGCCCTCATTCACAAGAATGTTGTTCTTTGTGAATATATCCTTTGCCGGAGTGAAAAGGTTGACCACCTACCACTAGCGATTTGGCTTTTAAAGTCGAAGTTAAGACAGATTTTCAAATTCCAGTGTTAAATTTGGAATCTTGTTTTGGCTTAAAGTTAGATAGATTTTTAATAGTTGGCCTTTTGTAAAGGCTTTTGTCCTAGGGGACGCTAAGTATCAAGGCTCGTTAGGTTTGAACAAAAAAAATAGTAATAAGAGAAACAATTGCAAAAGAAGCTATCTTGATCAAAATATACAGTATATTTTCTTAATTTTAAACAGGGCAGTGAGCTATAGAGATAATTATTTTTTACCATTTTCTAACGTTGAGTCATGATCGCTTTAGTTCCATCAAAGTGCCAGAATGTTTTGCTTGGATTTTGTTGTTGTTGTTGTTTTCAGTTATGGACAACACTTTTGTAGGTTCATCATGTATAATGACGCATAATTCTGAAAACAAATGACTGGGCTAGCATCTTATCTGATGGCAACAGAAGAAGAAAGGTGATTAAATAATTAGTAACGGCTGTATTGTTTCTTTCTGTAATCATAAACCGTGTCTGTAAAGCTATCGGGTCTCTCCGTAAGGGTTTCAATTTCAACACTGTTATATACATTTAAAGCACTAGAGTTCAGGACAGAAAAAAATGAGGAAAATTCCACATTATATTTTTGGACAATGGGGAAGGGGAAACATGTTCTGTTAAAAACGTCCGTTTCATATAACACTTTTGGGGCAAGGCATTTCATCCAGACTGAAACATCGTCTTCGAGTAGCGTAAAAAATGGGACCACATGAAAACATTGTATCCGTAGTTGTTCATGGTGTAATTAACCCTTTTAACTTCCAAGATCTGATTGTTAATTCTCCTTTCTACAGCCTATACAGTTCATCCTACTTTAGTTAAGAGAATTTGACTCTAAACTTAGCACCACCTTTTGCAGTGTGATGAAAATTGCCTCGAAAAGAAACTACTCATTAGCCAAAAAATGATCTTTAAGATTTAAGAGTGAGTACATGATAATCGTAACAACCTTGTTATTAGAAGGAAATAATCAAGATTCAGAGTGGTTTTCAACTGAGTGTCCAGCCAATCATTTTCCTTGGTGTAAACTGGATATTTTGCTTTACGATCTTGACCTCGCCTTGTGCCGCGTTTTCCCGCTCTTTTTCTGCTCTCGACGCGGATTGCATTTTTTCCCGCCTTTTACATGTTTTGCCGCGCATGATTGCGGCTCTAGTCGGCATCCATTTTGCCCCTGACGGTTCTTGTGTATATTGTTGTTCTTCGTTTGTTTTTGTTTTCGTTGACATTCGTTTGCAAACCACTCTCGACTGGGAAGATATCTTTAAATTGTTTTAAGCAGATATTCTGTGGTTTCTTGACTGCAGTGCAGTTATGTTTTATATCTATTTTACACGCAGGACGTGAGAATGACAACATTTTTTTTTCTTGAAAATGAAAATTAACATCTGTTCAAGTATTTTCGGTGTAATCTCAAATATGTTCACTACAAAACTAGAAATAAATAAAACTTAATTCCTATTATTTTCTTCAAAATTTGCTGTCTTTATTAGTGGGCAATAATTAGAATTCACGCGGACTTGCTTACAATTTAATTTAAAACCCACGAGTTTCTAGTTGACTTACTAAACACCCACTTGCAAACTAAGGTTTTTTTAACATACAAGTGCACTGAGATTTGTTCTCAGCTGATACTCTTCTTTTTGGCTTTGGCTCAGTATGATTTTTGCAACTTCGAAAAGGGAGTGAAACGTTTACGTTTTTACTTTCTTTGTTTTATGGACTGTGAAGTGGAAAATTCATTCTCTACATATTGAACTCCAAACAAGCAGTGAGATGATTATGATTACACCTACTCCGTAGAGATATAGAATACCACGTTTTGACATTTCCGTGTATTATAAGAGTACACACCCACTGGCAAATGGTATCTATTTGCTTTATGCATTGTTTTTATTCCCACTTTCTTCGACTCATGAGGTCATGCGTGCGTGTATACTTAAATGGAAACCCCCCCTAGACCAATCAAAACGCGAGGTTTACACCGTCCATTGCATAACTGTACAGTAGTGCCACTCTGTATCGGATTAATGTGAATATAAAAGGGGACTATCATTGAAATAACATCGGTCGCGCTAATCGACTGTCGCTTGATACTTCTTGGTTCTCACCAAGTTTTGACTCCATTTGTGCATTATTAGAGTACACACACACTGACAAAATGGAATCTTTTGTTAATAAATCACTTATTAAAGTGTTTGAAACTTAGTGCGGGTAGCCACTTCACAGTCTACTAACTCCGTACAAACACTGTTTGCTGACACGGCATAACAATATCTAAAATACGAAGCCTTTTCATGGGCATTGAACCTAAGTTCATCTAGTGCCGGGATCGAAGAGAATACCGTATAACGAAAAGGGGGGACTTTTGCTTCATCACTAGCATGAGAGTCGTACAGAATGCGGCGAATGTTACACGATACGATCACTCCACTCGTGGTATAGGAGCTCGTGTAGCATGATGGTAGTGGCAGCACTCCGCCACGTGAATTTTTTTGTTCAAATGAAAGTAAATTTTCGCATGGCCGATCGCTGCCACTTACTTTGTTTTGTATTATCTTTTCAGAATGAATTCAATTTTAATCTGAATCAAGTTTGGTTTTAATTTGTTCTTTGCTTTTTGTTTTACATTTCATTGCATTTGCATTTGATTTTGACTTTATTTACATTTTCTTTTAGATTTCATTGCAATTGCATTTCATTTTAATGTTATTTGCATTTTATTTCACATTTTATTCGCTTAAAAAATAAAAATTTGCCCTGAAAATTCAGTGGCAGTCCGCGACCACCATAGACATGTTACGTTCGGTAGTAGCATCCGGTACTTCCACGAAATAATTGTTTCCTGAAGTCTGACGTTCGCTTGTTTAACCTACGAATCTGCATGGAACACTTCATTAAGGCAAAACAGCAGTTGATGCCAATTGAAAGAAACAGAAGAGTCAAATACATTTGCGAAACTCATGAGACATCGTAACGTGTCGCATGGAAGATTGGTAAAGCGCGACAATTCTTGCAACTTAAACAGGTCGTTCATAACAATGGAAAGTGTATCCATTTTTTAAATCAGATTTCCGATTTCCACCCGAGTTGGTGCACAGGTAGCCCAAGCTCTAAGGTCTGTGTTGGCCTTTGTAATATGAACACAAGCGTAATCGTACAAGGCTTTGTTTGGGGGAAAAACGTATCGGATTTGAAGGGAAAATTACAAACGATTTTCAATAAAAACGTCTCACCTTAACTCCTTGTGGTATTCTTTATGTTTTGTGTGGTTCTTGGGCCGATTTGAAGGGATTTGGTGGAGTTTCAGTTCCAACGGTTTCTCTCTATATATATCTTTCCAAGGTTGGGTACTTCAACAGAGAAGCGACCGGATCCACTCACGGAAAACAGCCATAAATTCGTGCTAAAGGTTCCAATCGCCTCCAAATTCCACGTGGACCACGGCAGATAGCAAAAGAACACATCCGTTGTAGACTTTCGAGGACCATTAATGTGGAGAGGGAATTATTTCCACAATCTTTTCCGTCTGGAGCCATAAGTCTGGAGCCATAAGTGATTCGTGCTCCAACCGTTTCAAATTTGGCTTAGCGTCCCGGCCTAAGAATCAAATTACTTACTCACCCGGTGGCCAACGGTCAACTGATCCCATGAACAATCACACAATTTGCAGTTATCACATAGTACAAAAAACACCTTGCTGGAGATCGAATTGTGTACTGGAGCATCCAAAACAAAGAAAATTCAAACAAAGCTTTGTTTTGAATGTCAGAGGTGCCTTTGCTCTCCAGCAAGTTGTCTTTTGTATCATGTGATTACTAACTGCAAAGGGCCTATTTAGTAATTTTTCCCGGGAATTGAGGCAATAAAAAAATCAACACCGGAAATGTACCACTCAATAGCGATGAGAACTTTCAGTAGATGGTTTATCATTAAAGTTTCTTGTAAAGTATGTCTGGGTTAGGGTGGCGAATTTTGGTGTTTAGTCTAAAATGGGGTTGCAAAATGTACCTGAACTTTGTGTGGTTTAGAGTAAGGTTTTCATAGTCCCAGCGGCCCCACTAATTTGCAAAGTAGCCCCCTCAGAGGCGCAGGTGTGACGGGGGGGGGGGGGGGGGACGGTGCGAAGGGAAGGTTCCTTCTTTGACCCTTCGCTCCATGCTGCTTCAATTTCTGTCGTATTCAGTTTTCGATTTCATTTTGTACATCCGCACCATCAAGATACTTTAAAGGACTAACGAAAGATCTACAAACGAGAAAGAACTTCCTTTTTGATAAGTTTGTCTGGGATAAGAAGAACAGATACATCTCAAGAGGGCTGTTAGGTTGAGAGTGATCATGCGTAAAATTTCGTAACGTATGTATCATACTTCTCTTTTGGAGCTTTCAGTAATTTCCGAATATCGTGGAATCAAAACCATATAAACAGCAGTGGTTTATGATTGATTTTCCGGGTTCAGTGGTTCATATAGCTACTTTGAGTTTTATTTTGTTCGATTCCTTGTGAATAACAATGGTTCAGAACGGAAATGGGACCGTAGCATTGGCCTTAGGCCGAAGACAAAAATAATCATGAAATAACTTTCAGTCCTCAAATAATTTAAAATTTAAATATCGAAACAGATCTTTTCAGATCAATCTTCGTCCAGTTGAAAACTTTTCATTACTAAAGACTATCTGAGGCCAAAACAAACATGCACTGACACGTTAATTAAATTTTGTAGACTATCTTAATTGAGTCTTAATTATTTCGGGTATTCATTCATCGCTACAACGTCCAGGCCCCGGTTGTTCAAACGTTGGATAGCGCTATCCACAGGATAAGTCACTATCCAGCGGATAAGTAATGGGAAAGCTAATTACAGTATCCACTGGATAGTTATTCATCCGGTGGATAGCGCTATCCAGCCTTTGAACAACCCAGGGCCAGGTGATTAGGACAGTGTTTGATTGAGCGTACACCAGCCAACCGCAATGGGCCGAAACATAATTACAATGGGTCAATCACAATTCAACGCAATTACACCTAGCTGGTTCAGATTCGGTCCTTTTATGTTGAGAAAGAAGCAACGGTTATTTCTAATATAAAGGAACCACTGGATCACAACTAGTGAATATTTATTTTAAGAGAAAGGGAGCTGGAACGAAAACAATATACATAAAAAAAACGACAATGTGCGACTTAGTTCTTGTGTACACAATGTTAATCCTTATGATTGACACCCATCAGGAACTCAGCAGACAGAATAAACTGACTTTCCAAATCTGAAAGATGAATCACTTCCTTGATTAACTGAGGTGAGATGCAAATCAATCACAGTTCGAAATTGAAACTGTTGGCTTTTAGCTGGAACCGAACTAGGATCTAAGAAAACCTGACATCGACATAATTTTACTTCAAGACAATATTGGAAATCTTAGAACAACTATAAAAACGCCTCTAATTCAAGTGACTTTAACAAGGTAAGAATTTTTACCTCTGTCTTTAAAAGGCGTTGGGGTAGCCAATTTTCGTTCGCATTTAAAACAATGTTCGTGGACAACAAGTTGCGAAAGCTGCAAACACTGGCCACAAAAGAACTCGTTGTCTTAGCCACACTCTCAGTTCAACCTGCGGAATTAAAGGACGCATTAAGAGAATCTATGCAAAGACGCCATATTTTCTCGAGATATTTTGCATTGGCCAAACAGATTTAGAACTTATGATTCAAAGGCGTTTTTGCCAATCAGATTTATACTGTCCCAAAGGCGTTTTTGCCAAACACATTTATAACTTATGTCTAAGGCGTTTATGCGATATGCTTTATAGTAACAGAATGTTAATATTGTTTGATGTAGATAACAATTCTCATGTCAAAAGGCATTTTATTTCTCATCTTGACCCGCAAGATGTTGCGTTCCGTTGGGCGATAACCTCTATTGATTGTTTCGGATGGTGGGCATATGTGGATCTGGGCTGTGTATAAAACGAGAGCTGAAATCCTGTCTACTGGTACAGTGCGACCTTATTTTGCGATTTTTCTCGTTTACGGTCTCTGCGGCAAGGTATTCCATCAGCCTTACTTCGGTTGCTTTCTTTTTAGCAGTGTTCGCGTTTTTGACCACATTGTACATATATAAGCATAAAAGTGTGGTGAGACATGCGAACACGGGGCCTGAAACCCCAAAAGTTTGAAGCCGAGGCGCCCAGGATGCATTTTTTTCTAAAACCTAGGGCGAACACTGTTTCGTTCGATAGTATTTAGTCGTATTTGTGGTCTGTAGTTGTCATTATTCGTGTATTTTTAAATCCCCGCCACCCTCACTATTTCTTAAGAGTTCAGTACATATCAAGAAGGAAGACACGTACAGAGAAAAGAAGGTTGTGAACTATTAAGTGCGATGTTTGCAAAACTGAAAAAGGGCTGATCATGAAGCTACTTTCATAATATTTGGCCACAAAATGTTTCCCAAATCTTCCTTTTTACAGTGTACTGACTAGAAACAAAAAGCTCATTGTTAAGCATGCTGACTGTAACCAGCCGATAGCAAGGTTAATTGATTAATACATTGGGTGCCAGAACGCTTCTAAGACTGACTGTAAAGATTTGGCTCTGAATCTTTCTGTCCGTCTGCCTGTCTGCCTGTCCTCTGTCTGTCTCTCTTTCGCTTACGCATCTCGATCATGAGAGCAAAAGTTTCCGTCTGCTCTTACCAAAATATGACATTAAGTTTGCTAAACTTGGGCAGTAGCTTTTTTTTCTTGGAGAACTAAACAATATCAGATTTGCTCCTTTCTCTCTGCAATCAGTAAAACAATCTTGTTTTTCTTCTTTATTGGACTTTGTATCTTTCCTTTTTAAGGATTTTTGTCTTCCTTGAAATATAAATAATGCGTCGTTAGGACTCTGCCGCGATCGCACTACTAATCCTATTATAATTTAAAACATAACTGCGCCTTGGCCTTGTTTCAAATCTCAACCATGCCAACAAGGAAGTGTCAAGCAGACAGTCTCCAAGGCGTTCCGTTTTGCTGAATACACTGCGCACTTCCTTCATTCCACGATTTCGAGAGCAACGGAAATTGCAGATTAATCTCCCCATCCTCGACCGTTCAAGACGTTTCGCGATCGTCAAGTTTATATTTCATTAACGGGGATCGTTTCTAAAGAAACTGCGGGGCTGCGTCAGTGTGGGAGTTGTACACAAGAATTTGGTTTTATCGATGGAGTTGATAATGTAAACTGACCACCGTGCGGGGATTCTAGAAGCTGACGTTTCGAGCGTTAGCCCTTCGTCAGAGTGAATCATTAGTTTCGAGTTTTGTAAGTGGTACGAATAGCAATAAGATCTTTTTTTTTTTCAAAAACATAGTTTCGCCTTTACAGTGCAACTGCTCCGACCAAGGCCACCCAATATTTTTTTGTTTACAAATTGGCTGATAATGTTCGAGTGATGAAACAACAGAATGGCCGCAATTTGAATTTTGTTGTGCTTCGATAGTGGGTAAATTTGTCATACATAATTAATTTTGTCAAAATTCATTGTTCCAATGTGAGATTCTCATTGGCTAGTTTGTAGGAAATTTTCCTGGGTTGCCTTGGTTGAAGTAGTCGCACTGTAATTTATTCAAAATTCGATTATGAATAATTGAATCAGTAGAGTTTCCATAAACCATTATGATCACAAACTCGTAGAGGCCAACGGTTTTGGTAAATTATCATGCTTTCAGTTTGAATTGTTTCGTTTTTATTTCTCTTGAATAAAGTAAAAGAAATGAAAAGTTTCATTGTAGTTTATTTTTAGAATTGTTTCTTCTAAATTCCGATGGACAGGACGTACCCTCCCACTTAAAGCCAGCTCAGCTGTAACAATCTGCCCTCTTTAAAACTGTCCACGAGGTTGGCGCTGCCCGTTGGAATTAAGTTTGATTCGGCGTCTCATATTTCGCTACAACCCGCATTGAAACCGTGAGCACAATCCAGAAATGGAATTGAGCTTCGTACCCATATCGTGCAGCCAAGAATAGGTAAACTTACTTTAATGAAAACGTCAAACATTATCCTAAAAGAAAAACAGATTGAACTAATGGCGATCTGTGAAGAGCTTTTAAATCATAGACGTTTTTTCAAAACTCAAGGATTCATGCAATCAGCGGTCCATGCGTAACTTCGTGCCGGTTTTGACAAGGTCTTGAATTAGGCGGAAGGATTTTGTTGTCTCTAAATCATCCAAAAATAGAGGTCCTCTTGAGGAAAACTACGAGATGCCGACAGAGCTTTAAAGATCCTCGAGAGATGTTGACGATCTGAGTCAGTAGAGGTTCAGCTTAATACTGAAATGCACTTCACTTCGTCTAACCTTTTCGCGTTGTTGGTCACTCATTTTCCCGTTGTGTTTTTAGAGCGTTTTTTTCCCTTCCTTTTTATTTTTTTCGTATTTTGTTTGCCTATACCTTCCTTGTTTGTTAGTATACTTGTCCGTCGCTGGATCAGGAGTAACAATCACGACCCATTTCAGTAGTGGCTCTAAACTGTTTAGGTATGCTAATAATGCGCCCTGATTAACACTGGGTGAGCGTGGATTAGCCATGGAGTACGTTTTTCGAGTATAAGGAAACTGGAGTATAGATTCCAGGAATTGTCTTCACAAAGTTAGAACAACTTGGCACTTCATGGACAGTGGAAACGCACGATGGGGTATAGAATAAGGAATATCTAAGAAATTGGATGACAATCAGGTGTTGCTGAAGTGGGCCCTCTTGGCCTATTACAGAAAAGGAAAAACAGGAAACGGGATAACAGTCCGGCGACGTCAAACGAACACTATGTTATCTCTAGACAGGAACTCCCCGAGGCAAAGGAAATCACGTCATAGTTCAACTAGGTTTGGTCACAGTCCCTGGGTTAGTCATAGTCAGGAGTTCTTAACCCTCTGTTGCGGCCTAAAAATCTAAGTTGAATTAACTCCATCTCGAGCTCCCTTTCTCAACTCTCAATCGTTATTTAAATGAGACATTCCGCGTTGTATGTTGGCTGCCGAATAGTCCATAGTCTACAGAATACAACAGAGTAGATCATTGCTGATAACCTGATCACAGCTGCCTTGAATAGTGCCTCGTCAGCTACCATAGAATAAAATGTGCTTTGATTATACCCGGGAATCCTAATTTATAATTTCAAACCTTCCGCTCTGTTTCGACTTTCAGCGAGCAAACTCAGGCTCTCTAACGAGAGATAACTCTCAGTTTTTAGTAAACTTACAGGATACTACTAACCTTAGAGAACATTTCTGACATGCAATCTGATACATTATTACAAGACTTACCAATAATACATCGCTAACAAAATAATATATACAATACGATACTGACTTATAATACGTTGCTTTAGTTACTTACAGCCCAATACATGAACTCCATTATTTTTTTCCTTTCAATTATCACTTACAATTGAAAAAAGAAACCAACCAAGGTACACCAGGGACGCTACAAAAAATCCCTCCACTTCGTTTCACGAGTGACGATATATTTCTCTTGATCTATTTGAACTTTTATTGGAACGCAACAACAATGGTAAGGGCAAACTGATTTTAAAAATTCCAGTCCTTTCTGTTACAAATCCATTTACCAATTTTGCGCCTTTATTGACTGTTGCAATTCGTTGAACGCTGTTTTTTTAATTGACAGAATATAATGTGTGCTAGCAGCAAAATTAGTTGCGCGCTCTGTTGGCCAAAACGCATTTGTTTCACCTTCATTTCTTACTTTTAGTTTGTGTCATTTGTGACATTTAAAGTAAATTCATCATAATAAAAATAACAACAACAACAACAAAAACATAACGGCAGTAATGATTGACGCCTTTTCCTTGTCAACCGACACCTGTCTAAAAGTATCAAATTCGTTTTCAAGGGTTGTTAATTTTTAGAAGTACGTTTACGTAATTTCCGTTTGGTTGACCGTACCCTTTCGCGTGTGAAAACCGGTTCCACGCCAGCTGAAGCTACGAATGGAATTGACGCTTGCCGTGAGAAAAAAGTTGATTTTCCAAAATTTGACTAAGGATAGGTAAAATTCTAAAATGGAATGGATTTATTTCCATGCCGTTAGCTAAATTAATGAAATCTCCAAAACGATCCACTAGATCGAGAAGATGGTAATATAAAAAATTGTTGTAAAGAAATTTAAGGACAGATACCGAAACAAACTGTTCAGGATCAGGAAATAAGGCATCAAGACATGTGTAAAGCCCTATGGTGAAATGATTCGATGGCTGAGGAGGAAATTTGTTAAATAAAAAAACTGCATCTCTGAACAAAAGAGATTCAAATGCTAGTGGGTGATTCTACTATTTTAATTGGGTTCAGAAAACCGGAAGTGCCAAATAAGAATGCTAGTGCGGAGTCGATTGAAAAAATGGAGTATCGAGGAGATTCTGTGAGAAAACCCATGGGAAAGTGACATTTCTAGAGACGGCGGCACGCCCAGGGTGTGGCCTAGTCGGATAATTACGGGTTCTGAATTGCTAAATTGCTGAGTGCGATAGGCTGTTCACAACCGACCTATCCAATGTAGGATACTAGCTGTTATTGGGATTGCTTTATATTCTGCTCTTCAGCGCTCCGTTTTGTGTAACTGTTTATTTGTTTTTTTTTTTTTTTGTGTTTTGAGGTAGAATTTTAGGATAGCCCGGGGGTATACCATTAAATTGTGATCGTTCAATAGTTTCTAGGAAGGCATTTGCGTTCGTCCGATTGGTCATATAATAATAAAAATAATAACAATAATTTATTACTTATTAGGCGCAAATTAGTATGTGAATATGATCAAATGCACCTTATAATAATAAGCTTTACAATTCGAAATCTTTACATTTCTAAATTCTTTACAATTCTTAAATCTAACTAAATCAAATCAAATGCTAGTTTTTGGAAAATCGGAGTACCCGGAGAAAACCTCTCGTAGTAGAGTAGACAACCAACAAACGCAGCCCACTTATGACGCCAAGTCCGAGAATCGAACCCGGGACACACTGATGGAAGGTGAGCACTCTCACCACTGCGCTTAATCCTCCCCAAACCAAGGGAGGTTAGGAGGTCATATTCCAAAATGCGATTGCATACGGTGACTGGAAAAGCCCCACTCCGCAACAGATATTTGTGAATATGTCGAACGAGTACTGTGAGGCTATTCCGGCTATAAACGGGAATACCATACCTACTCAGGCTTAAAAATTATTTTAATTTAACGGGTGAAGTTTAGTTTTCTGGTCAAGAGGTATGGAATGACGGCTCTCACCTTCGTCTAGATAACATGGTTATTCAGACCCGGCAGTTCATGGACAAAACAGGCTTTGAGGAATTCGTGTTTAATCCGCGGGTCACGGGCAACGAGACATGGAATGAAAGCCCTGTTGTAAGAAGTCAAGATAATATGATAACAACTAGGCAGTTCATGATGTCTCAGGTTGACATGGGAAACGGGATACGGGATAGCCGTCTCAGTGTCAAACGGATATAAAGCGCTCAAATGGGTCACTAGCCAGTTAGTCCAGAGGAAGGAAACTTTTGGATGCCGGGTTGAAGTCATGAAGTCATAACCAGATTTGTCACGCCCTCAATTTCTCATGTTGTGGCCTGAGAATCGATCGCCCATCTCTGGCCCTCAACTGTATAATGCAATTGGGAAATTCCGTGACGTTTGAGCTATCATTTTAAGAACGGTGACGAAATCTTGTCTCTCCAGCGCTAATATGATACTCTTTGTTGTGTCATCATGGAATCCTAGTTTTTCGTTTTTGTTAACTGAAATATCAGAAGAGCAGCCCAAAGACTGATATTTCCCAATCAGGCGGCAGTCGCTCTGCTCTGCAGTCTTCCCCTGCCAGTCATAGGACCCCATGATATTGGTTCTCGATCTGTGCTACCCGGGGTCCCAGAGATTATTATTATTATTATTATTATTATTATTATTATTATTGTTTTTTCGTTTTGAGAAAAGAAATTATGCGGCGAAGCCGCAGCCTCGAGGGGCGAAGTTTTGGTTTTCAGGGATATTTATTTTTTCAACAGGCCTCTGGAGCCAGGGTAGATCTGTGCCCACGCTTTCACACTTTTTTCGATGAATGCAAAAAGTGAAGGCAGCTTATGCAGGAAGCACCACGAAAAAAAAAAAGCCAGAACGAGAATTGCGGTAACTTTGGATTTGCACACATTATGAATTGCAACACTTAGTAAGCGTTCGCTTTCATTTGAAGGATAAACTAACAGTATAAATAAAAACTGATCGTGGGCGTCGAGATCTCTGTCGCAACTTGCTGCTCACGAGGTTATCTAAAAACGGTTAATAAACCATATTTGGAGAACCGTGTAAAACCATTTGGGAAGTGACACTGTTGGGATGCACGTGTGCTAATTAATAGAGGACTTGTTAAACTTCCTGATTTTGATAGTTGCCAATTTTACACCTAAACTTGCGTGCAACCGCATCAAGAGATCTATTATTTTTGTTTCGTCGTCTGCTTTTATGTACGCAATCGATCGGAAGGGCATTGTCCCAAAAAGGAAGCAAAGGTGTCTTGTGTGATTTGTAATTCAATCCCCTTTGAATGCTCTGGCTACGCACTGCTATATATAAAGTTACAATTGGTGGGCAGATCCCTAGTAACTAACTGCTCCTCTTTGGCACAGTTCTTCAACCAAAAAAACACCACTTTGGCCTAAATTCACTATCCTACGACCAAAAGCTTTACGGTATACAATATATACATCTACTTTCCCTTGGCAGATAGACACCATTTTACAGCTGGGGGAACAAATCACCGAGTAACTGTTTACAGCATCAAGCATGGCAACATTCAAGTGGCTTGCTTTAAACGTTCTACTCCTGGCTTTTGTCGGACAAGAATTAGTTCATGCCAACATTCGCTCCATTAGTTTAGGGCAGCGATTCCCAAACGCTGGCGAAATCGACACTTGTGGTAACATCAGAGACATAATCAAGAGAAATTCAGCTCGTTTCAGAAAGATTCTTGTGCGAAATACAAACAGCGAGATCGACTTCGCCAATGACGATTGTCGCCGTATGACAGCACGAGCAAAGAGCAAAGTTGATGTTTTGGCTTCCAGAGTGAGAGGACAGTGGAGCAGTGTGCAATTAAAGGTGACCCTAGCTTGGACAGATCAACTCCTACCTCAAACCCCAATATCACTTCATTATGAAGGTGGGTCACGTTCCTGTTTATTGTTCACTCTGTTGAGCTAACGTTCAAACAAAAGAAAGAGTCCAAACGCGGCTTATTGATGCACAGTTCATAAGGTTTCGTTTCAATAGGTGCATTACCGGATAATGAATCTTTTCGATATTCCCATGAAAGATACACAAATGGTCACACAGTTTGTGTGGACTCCCTGTGGATTATCGCCTATATCTGAAAATTAGTTACATTTAGACTGATTCCTGAACAATGAAGTTCTCGAAACGTCATACCCGCTTCATAATATGTTTCATAATTTTTATTTCAATTAGTTTCCATGTTTTACTGGTTTATCTTTAAGATGTCTCCACGAGGAAAAGGAATATTTCAAATCTGTTTGTTAGCCACTTGAAAAGGTCTCCGATTTAATTTTTAATCGGATAAAACGAAACGCTACCAAGTTGACGAAATTATACTTGATACTCTTCCTCTTTGTGTACACAATCTCAGGTTAGTCCAAATCGATGTTTGCTTATATTTCTATGTTCTTTCTCTGTAAATTCCAAAACGGCGCTTCAAAAAGTATCACGAGCTGTTTCCTTTTTCTACTTAAAACCGTTGAAAGAAAGGTCTAGCCTTTTGTTTACATTGACAACATGGCTAACTTAAAAGACGTGGGGATGAATGAATAATGGCATTATTCGGATCGATTAGGAGGAATATGAGTAAAGGGAGACTATTTGAAGTGGTTTTCTCCGCAGAATAAAAGTTTCCCTAGCCCTTGGTAACATGGACAAATTAAAGAAATTATAATTTCTGCCTTGTGTTTCCGGAAGGGAAAAAAAAACATCGTTTTGTTCGTCGAACAGCAGTCTTAAAATTAGTCCCCTAATTCAATTTGGTCATAGTTTGGAGGTTTGGTTCTGATGAACTGTACGCTAAATGCTTTAAGCAGATCCGACGATCAGTTTACTCGACATAGCAAAACAGCGGCCACGATTCTCCGCAGTACATTTCTTTTTAATTTGAAGCTGGATAGCGCTACATTGATGTGCCACTAAATTCTAAACATATCACTTGTCAAATGTTGAAATAGACCATGCAATATTTCATTGGTTTTTCTAAGGGTCGTGACCTTAAAAATATTATATTGACGTTCTATATTTGAGTTCAGTCACGATATTTTTTCAGAAATAGCAAATTCGTGCCGATATTCCGTGACTGAAAACTGTAACAGAATAAATATTCCTCCTTTGGAGATGAAAACCATTGATACCGTTATGTCGATGATTATCCTTCCTTTATGATCGTGTTATTCACACACTCGCTCCCGATGTTCAAGCGTTAAAAAATATCATCATCGTTCATGTAGCCTGCGTGGCAGGCGTTCAAAGGGGAGGGAGATGGGGGAATCCACGAATTCCCCCTCTCCCCTCCCCCCCTCTTCTCTTCCCTTCCCCCGTCCAACGCCAGCCACGAAGCACGTTCTCGTCGTAACTCAGTTTATCAAGTTTACAATCCTATTTATTTGTGGTTTGGGTTTGTTATTTCTGAAGTTTCTTAATTCCGTGCAGTTTGGTCAACAATCTGGATTTTCCGGTTGACCTGATATTGTTGTCCACCAATCCTTCCACACCTCTATTTTCATTGGTCCCTATGACCTGTAGCTGGGGGTATTGTTTGTGCTGTTGCAGCTATTGTTTCGTTCTCCAATCACAGACCGCGTCTGGAGAGGTACGGGGCCTCTCTTTTTTTTTATATATATAAAACTGACGTGACATGACTCAAATATATGTCAGCACAGCTACGTCTCGTCGAAGCGTGTTTCTGCGATATTTTGATGCCCGATACGTGTTAAACCAATGTTGCCTATGCTAACTTTATAGCTTCCAGCTGTTTTCGACCTACCTGTACTCCTTTCTCACTATTTTGTAGGAAAACAATTTTATCCCATCCCGTCTTTTGTATTTTATTATTTATTTATTTTTATTATTATTATTTTTTGGCATCCTGTCTTTTGCACTCTTTAACAACAGTGTCGCAATTTTATTCTACGGTTTTATGCTTGAAACGATGGCTAGCCATTATCATTGTCTTGGAAAACTATCCAAAGCCTGAAGTACTTTTCTATAGAGAAGGATTGTTGCAGTTCCTACCTCCGCGGATAGTCCGTTGACTTAGCCAACCCGGATGGGACAAGGCAACGCCCATATTCGTCGCATGTTCTCCAAATCTGTTTTGAGAAGGTGTCTTGCATCAGAGAATGACTGACACTTTCATAATAACCATCATCACCAAAATCCTTTGTCTTGCAGGCCGCGCTCTTCGTCTCCAGACCTCTGATGGTGACAGGCAGAAACTCGCCACTCTCGCAGGCCTGGCTGTACAGGCGGGATTTGACTGGGTTCACTACGCAACAAGCTCATACATCCACGCAAGCGTCATCCGTGATGGTAAATTTATGACAGTGTGCCCTTGGGCTGTTTTGTTTGGATAAATGTTTACAGAATGAAATATGTGAGCCACGCTGGACCTTTAATTCGGTCCAGGTTCATCGATACAATGGATCCATGTCCGTATCTGGGCAGCCGTGCATTTACTCCTCCCTAACCCATTAACTTATTTTATTATACATTGGTGTCACCAGTTCGATTTTGTTTGGCTATAAGCACGCAGCTAATTCTTGCTAGCTCTGTTTCTCTTACGTCATACCTACAAACCATAGTTTTTATATATGTAGAATTGACGTCATACCTACAGACAATAGTTTTATGCATGCAGAAGTGACGTCAACTAATACACTAACCAGCAGTTTGATCAGTTTTGTTATGGCGGAGTCGACAATGCAGCTCAGGAATATGCATAATAAAACAATTAATGGATCGGTTTTCGCATGATAGCGATAATTATCAAGGCCTCAGTTTGTGTTATCCGCCTCAGCCTTCGGCTTCGACAGATAACACAAACTTTGGCCTTGATAATTGTCGCTATCATGCTCAACCTCATCCAATAATTGTTAAATAACTTGTTGGATGAGGGAGGGGTGAATGCGGAGTTGCCCAGTGCGGACATTGATCTGATACAAGCATCTCTTGTGGCGTGTTCTATCAACTTTTAGAAGCCAGTTGCGACTAAGCTCCTCTCATCAAGCTCTTAACGTTAGATATGTCCCGATCTAGCAACGCCAATTCTCTGTTTCGTTTCAGTTTGCCAGACATCTGTTGACTTGGCATTCATTCTGGACAGTTCTGGAAGCGTTGGCGGTTACAACTTCAACCAAGTTAAGAACTTTGTCAAGAATGTTGTCGACTTCTTCAACATCGGCTCATCGGGTACCCACGTGGCTGTTGTGACGTTTTCGACAAGCACTAGGCTGGAGTTTAATTTGAAAGCGTATTACACCAAATCAGCAATCAAGACTGCAGTTAGTAGGATTTCATATCGAGGCGGGTGGACATATACCGCTGACGCTTTGGATTTCGTACGCAGGAATATATTTGTGACATCACAAGTAAGTTATACTTAGTGCGACTTTATTTAAGGTCGCGGGGTACAGGATACGGCATTAGTATACATTGATGTAAAGAATATGCGCGAAGTTCGTCCATTAATACCAACAATACACGAAATATTCGCGAACAGGTTCCTTAAAATATTCTGTTTCTGCCTTAATAATCGCAGGGAATTCAAATCGTGTCGCACGAACGTCTTGTGCATTTCAAGTATTCAATCAAAACCAATAAAGTAGCAACGTGATGTTTTTTTGTGCGTGCAGCGCTATCAATACTCCGTGAATTAAAATCACCAAAATTACCATAATTTTAGCTTTTTGCATTAATCCTTTACTCGTGTTTGCTCGGGAAGCCTTCGAAAGCGTATAAACAAGCAATTCTGTGTCCAAGGGTTCAGTGCGAATACAGAATTTCATGAGTTGACACAGCGAGGAGGTAAACCAGGTGTATTGTAGATTGTCATATTTTTTTAATTAGCTGTAGATGGAAAGACGGATTGAAAGTTTCAAATTTTAGCATGCTAAATTTTGCGCCTTTAAACGCTAATAACTAATAACTTTGAATGAAACTTGAAATAAAAAATCGGAGTCAGATATGACAAAAGATCAACTTTCTTTGTGTTCCTCTTGAGAAGAAAACATAAAACCATGTTTTACAAAAAAATTAACTTTAGTGGCTTACAACATTGCCAAAAGGCGCGAACAATTCAATATACTGAAAAAACAATCCCTGAGCACCTCAATTATTCCCCATTATCTCAGTTAAGTTCTAGCTGAATTTGCCTTTGAATACAATAATTGCAGTCAAATTATCTCTGCAAAATGAGTGGTTACCTGCTTTGTTTCGTTTTAGATTCTGAAGATCCCTGGTTAAGATATGCTTTCCCACATCGTTATAAACCATAAAAAATACCCTGAATGTCCAGCCAAGACACCTAAAAATAGTCCCTCGCTCGACATTTTTGATGGATAGTAAATTCCAAATTCGGCAATACGCTAGCCACTGGTTGATAGTATTAAAAGTCGCATGTAGTTGGTTTCACAAAGCAACTGCATGCGGTCTCGACCGCTCCATCAGCTAGCGGCCCCACGCTTGCCAATGTAGCGTCCGTGGCTTGCAATGTTGTGACGTGCTTTCTCCGTCACAGGGTATGCGTCCCGATCAAGGTATTCCAAAAGTCGCAGTTCTACTCACCGATGGCTATTCAAACGGTCGCGCTGTAGGAGGACCTGCGAATCAGCTCCGTAACTTGGGAGTGAACATATTTTCCATTGGTGTTGGCTACTACGTTAACCCATCAGAACTGAATACCATCGCGTCAGACCCGGATAGCACTCACGTGTTCCGTATGAACAGTTTTAACGACTTAGCAGGCTGGGTGGATAAACTCAGTGCTGTTTCATGTGACGGTAAGCGACCAGGCGATCTCTTGCTTACTGGAGAGTCTTTTGTGTGAATGGAAAGGTTGAAAAGTTAGCCATATTTTCCAGAGCCTTGTCCTAACAATCCCATCCCTGTTGGCCAATAACAGTCCAATATTCAACATGTTGAATGCGTTCGAACACTGTGATGTTGCGAGTTGCCCTCGTCTTTGCTAGAGTTCCCCTTAAAAAAATGCTAACAACTCGTAAGAACAGCTAATGCTGTGTTCCAACGCATCCAACATGATAGACCCAATTATGTTGTGAGTGTTTGCACAAGCTACCATTAACAAAACAATTTCAGCAATTTCATGAAGCGAGGATACGAAAAAGCAAAAATGACGCACGTAAGTATAGCTGTACCGATTAATTTAAGACATTTTCACGTACAATGTAAAATGAATACATAATATACAGGGCTTGAAATAACTATTGGGCAGGCGCCGGACACATTGTCCGGTCAAACGTGATTTTGCTCGGACAAATTTAATCCATCTTAACTAGTTGCAATAGAGGCTCCATTTTGCAAGTTACATGAAAGCCCAATAAATGACCGGACAACATGTCCGGTCATCCACGGATTTGCTCGGACAATGCTCGATTCTGACTGGACATTGTCCGTTGACCGGCCGTTATTTCAAGCCTTGATATACCACTAAAACCACTTTAGAACGCAACAAATTAGAACGCATTTCACTGTCTGAGAAGTCGGAAGGGATGATCTCTAATCTTGTTCTCTAATGTTTCTTAAAAGTCTTCAGCACGTAGCACAATGCTGTGGCTAACCTGTTCAGCGAAAAAGCTTGTAATCATGATACCATATCAGCAATTTTCTCTTAATCGCAGAGGGTGCGTCCGTTTCTTCCTGTGATGACACCATTACAACAGTGGAAAGCGACACGTTCAAATATTTTCGAACTCAGTTTGACACAGTGGCAAATAACAGAATATCAGTTGAAGTCAGAGATATTGAAGGTAAAAAAGGGTTCCTTTCACAGATAGGAGCTACAACGCTTTTGTCCACGGTGTATTGGGGAAACACCTGCTCTGTGTACATCCACCTCCCCTAATGTACACAGGCTACAAAGCAATGATATCTTGTGAGAAAATTGTTTGCTACATTCTTCGAAATCTCACGTTTTCAACTTATTAATTCCCATTTGTTTATCTTTTTGCATCAAAGATTATTTCTTCCTCTTTCTAGGAATCTCGCATCTTTACGCATCGCTAACAAGTACCAACCCAGGCCCCATGGATAGCAACTCGGCCAAGAATGAGAGTAACGTGTCTCCTCGCGCCATTTCTTTGACGTTGTCAGGAAACAAGGTGAGAATTCCAACAACTGCTCCTGACACGATGGGACAAGTAATGGTGGAAGTCTCGGAGGCCGCATTTTATTTGCCTCGTCTTTGTAGAGAGTGAAGGGGTATGGAAAACACACAAATTAGTTGGGGATTGTTGAGAAATAAACTGTTAAACTGTTCTTGATCTTTAGATTTCCATAGAATTCTCGTTAATATCACTGGGATATACACACAAATGGAATATTAAGGGAGAAAGAAATTTGGCAGAAATGACCATGAAATTAAATCTCAAAGAAAACAAAAAGAGGTCAAAGGAGTGTTGAGACTTGGAGCAGGAGTTGCACACTTTGGGTAACATGTTTGTTATCGCCTTAAAATTTGTATGTTTTGGTGACACCACATCCTCTTTGTCGCACTCTTCCTTCTTTATTTAGTGGTGAAAATTTAATATGGGATGAAGTTCTATTAGCGTAAAAGCAAACAACAAATAGAAGAATTCGAATAAGAGTACAATCTCCCACCAGTGTCGTGTCACAGATCAAACTTCTCCTTGTAATATCAACGTTTTACAAAACAGAGAGGTCATAAGAATTAAGGACATGATAGCACAAGATGCCGGAATTTGCTTGATATTTTAACAACTTCTCCCCGCTATTTCTATTGGAAATGTAGGGGCAACAAATGAGAATGTAAATTTTGATCAGTGTTTAAAGGGTTAATGGATTTTGTGAGGTATGGTTCACTTGTGCGAGTCCTCTATAACAAGCTTTTCTTCCTTTTGTTGTTGTTTTAAGTTGGTGTATGTAGCCGTTCAGGGACAACAAGCGAGCAATAAATTCAAGCTGTCGATGTGGGACGATCTGTTTACACAAGACACTTTTTCGGCCAGAGTCACTGAGAATAGAAACGCTCCTGTTACGGTGCTCAATCAAAGACTGACACCATATTCCTACACGTAAGGACTTATCTTTTTCTTTATGCAATCGCGGACCTTTCCTTAACCAGCTGATGCTGCCAATGCGCTCATCGCAAACACAGACATCAACGACTCCTTCTGTCTCCAGTAAATGGCTTGCATCTTTGGGACTTACGTTCTCTCCAATGCCAAACTGAACAAAAAGAAGTCAAAAGCAACACTAACGAACACTCAATGTTAATAGCTGTTGTTTTCCCCCACACGTGACCACACACAGAATAAATACTACTTCATTAAACGATGCCTGTAAAACGTGTCCGCTGTTAGTTTCCAGTGCACATCAAGCTGGTCCCATCAGTCCTCTTTACTTTTGGGCAGCATGCGCTGGAACCTAGCACTGACCAAAAGTAAGGTGGGATCTGTGGACGATGGTAAGTATGCACGCGGCCTAAGTACTCTTGTGCTTAAACTCGCATAACAGTTAATAGCTAGCTAGGCGAGGTTAGCTCGCGATGGCAAAATAGATTGAACACAGTTTACTCCGAACACCCCGAACAAACAAGGGGGATGTGTGGTTCGTTTTGGTAAGACGCTTAGTCCAGACTCTTCTGGGGGCTGGAACAATAAAATTTCCCTGAAATTTTGTCGTTTTGGGTTTTCCTACATCATACACTTACCAATGCTCTCTCATGTACACCGGTGCTTACGTTCCTGCGAGAAGAAAGTAGCTAAAAACTAAAACAAAAACTGAACGGAATCGGTTAAGACAGCCTAGCATGAGCTAATAATAAGAGTGAAATGATAAAGAGATTGCATTGTATTTGTGTTTGTTACGAACAAGTAAGAAATATATTTTTAGAGAGGTCATTTACTGGCAGTTATGCCAATTTTGTCCTGTTGTATTATTTGCCTTTAAGTAGTTAAACAACCGTTGAAGTCAGGATTAAGAGAAATTTGAAAATCGTAATTCAACTTCTTCTTTTTAGGCTGAGGTACAGTATTATTGAAGGCAACGTGCAAGATTCGTTCAGTATAGATCAGAACACGGGAGTTATCAAAACAAAGAGGAGACTAGACCGCGAAAACAGGTCCTCGTATCATTTGACTGTGCTCGGCCAGAACACTCGAAATCGCTGTCATAAAGGTCGTGCTGTGGTGCTCGTTAGTGTTGACGATATCAACGACAACTCGCCTACGTTCGCGCTTCCGCAGTACTCGGCGACCATCCTTGAGAGAAAGCCCGCCAACACCCTTGTTACCAAGGTTACCGCCACAGACATCGATACTGGAACAAATGCTCAACTGACATACAGTATTACATCTGGAAATCAAGGTGACAAGTTTGAGATTAACAGCAAAGGAGAGGTTCGAAGCAAGCAGGAGCTAGATTTTGAAGACAAACAGAGGTACATCCTTGGGATCAAAGTCCAAGATGGCGGAAGCCCGAGCAGGAGTGCTACAACTATTCTGACGGTGACTGTCCAAGATGTAAACGAGCCTCCGTATTTTCTTAAGCCCTGTGCGTCTAATAACACTTGTAAACTCACTATAAGGGAAAACAACAACCGTAACGCGGTACTTGGTACTATCCAAGCCAAAGATCCTGACCTCTGTAACTCTTTAACGTACAAAATTAAGACAGAACAATCACAAGGAGCTAATATTTTTGCTGTTAGTAACACTGGGGAGATCACTGTTCTTTCACCCTTGGATCGAGAGTTTAAATCCCGGTACACGGCGGTGCTGACTGCAGAGGATTGCGGGACACCACCCTTGAAGGTCTCTACTCGATTAACAGTGGACGTACTCGACGACAATGATGAGAGTCCGAGGTTTTCGCTGAAGTTGTACACGGCCTCTGTTTATGAGAACATCGCGAAAAACACCGTTGTTGTGCAAGTGAGCGCAACTGGTAAGTGAATTTATTTTGTTCACTTTAATAGAACACTCTTAAGACAGAATATACTATATTAGAGAATACACAATATTAGGGAATACCATGTTGCCCTCTGTTGCTTTTATTCCGTAAATAAGCGCAAAAGTGCTGGCTCTCTAAGGTGTTGAAAGGCATCAAGACGAATGTTACCTGAAGAAGGTTATTAAATGCGTTACAGGAGGTCCTGCGGGCAGTGAATAAGTAAAGATAAGGTTGAAGTATTCTTATGGGCAAAGCTGAAAAGTCAACCAATCAATCAATTGTATGTTTCGTATTTAATTGCTGGATTGCATGTGACATCACAGGCAGCCCAATCGTGGTGTGTGTCACCAAAAAGTTGATACAGAAAAATTGACCGTTAAAAACCTAGAATTCCAACGAACCGAGTAGCGGTGGAAATATTTATATTCTAATCAAATAAAGCCTTCCTACCTTCACTCTACTGTTTCTTATCCCTTTCTGGGACGTCTAAATGCAATATCCTCGCTTTTTTCAAATCCCAGGTCACTGTCCATTATAAATAAAGGGAAGGCCGGAGACTCGAGATCGAACCAGTCACCGCTCGAAGGCCAATAAATTCCCAAAACAGCGGAGTATCCGCTTCAAATCGCCAGCAGCGGCCGCGTAGATAAATTTCCTTTCTTTTTTCGCCAACTTGGCCGAAAATTCGACCAACACGAACGGGGAATCGCTCGTTTCACCGCTCAAATTTGACCAATTCGGCGACTCCATGATGCGTGAAACACGGTGTCCCTACACGAGATTCAAATACTCTGGCTTAGTGACCGCGACTGCTTGGCAAAAGAGGCACTTACTCGGGGGAGGGATGGTCCTTTTGTCCACATGCACTCCGCTGCGCTGGGGGAGTGCGATGCGTTAGATTTGAGCGGAAATAAAATATGTTTAATTTTTAAGGCCATATCGTGGCAAGCTATCAACAGTTATTAAACATATTTTTATTTCCGGTCAAATCTAACGCATCGCACTCCCCCAGCGCAGCGGAGTGCATGTGGACAAAAGGACCATCCCTCCCCCGAGTAAGTGCCTCTTTTGCCAAGCAGTCGCGGTCACTAAGCCAGAGTATTTGAATCTCGTGTAGGGACACCGTGTTTCACGCATCATGGAGTCGCCGAATTGGTCAAATTTGAGCGGTGAAACGAGCGATTCCCCGTTCGTGTTGGTCGAATTTTCGGCCAAGTTGGCGAAAAAAGAAAGGAAATTTATCTACGCGGCCGCTGCTGGCGATTTGAAGCGGATACTCCGCTGTTTTGGGAATTTATTGGCCTTCGAGCGGTGACTGGTTCGATCTCGAGTCTCCGGCCTTCCCTTTATTTATAATGGACAGTGACCTGGGATTTGAAAAAAGCGAGGATATTGCATTTAGACGTCCCAGAAAGGGATAAGAAACAGTAGAGTGAAGGTAGGAAGGCTTTATTTGATTAGAATATAAATATTTCCACCGCTACTCGGTTCGTTGGAATTCTAGGTTTTTAACGGTCAATTTTTCTGTATCAACTTTTGGTGACACACACCACGATTGGGCTGCCTGTGGTGACATCAGAGCGACCGTGTTGATGGTCAAGAACAATAGTCTGTCTCTCCGCTGGGAACTAAACTTTATTTTTATGCAAATTCTGCCGCCTTGTCACGTGAGTGAAATCAAGCAATCTTTCCATTTAAATATATTTATTGATTTCTTATTTATTCTTTATTCATTCTTTCTAGATGGGGACATAGGAAACAATTCAGAGCTTACCTACAGCTTAATCTCTGGTGACACAAGCGCATTTTCAATCAACTCCACGACCGGCGCTATCTCTAATGCAATACTGTTTGACCGGGAAACCAAAGACACTTACACTTTAAATGTACGCGCGACCGATCATGGGGCAAAACAGCGGACAGGGGCTACTACTGTTGTTGTCACGATTCTAGACGTGAATGACAACAAACCACACATCAAGAACTTACCACAAACAATACGAGTTTCTGAAGGGACCGCCGTAGGGACTAATGTTTTTATGCTAAGTGCTAGCGATAAGGATAAAGGTGAGTGAAGACAACTATCTGTGCAATTGAGAACATTTGACGCACTCTTTCTTGAACGTTCAAGAAAATAAAAAAATCTCTCAGAAAAACGCTTGGAGATAACCGGAACTAATACACCTGTGAACACGTGTTCGCATTTACAGACTATTTGCCAGCTCTCAGTTCAAACCAGGGTAATGGGGGATTGGTGCGTAATAAGGTTTTAGAGTCAAGGACGCAGCTCGCGCATGGTTCAAGGTTCGGGTTTCAAGATAAAATTAGTATTACTTTACCCAGACAACTGTAAGCTAAGTAACGCACACAAAGCACAGGGGTGGGGGCATTTTATGATTTTGGCCGTTAATTTACACCCACTCTACTAGAACGTTTTAAACACGTACAGAGGGTGAGACGTTTTACCTTTGGTCTTTTACAAGCTACACAGCCCGGCCACTGTTGATTCCCTGGTTTTGTGTAGATTTCGTAACATCGTTTTTTTTCTAACAGAGATGTTATTTCAATCTCACAGGTGTGAATGGTAACCTGCGGGCCTACATTGTCTCTGGTAATGACGACAATTCGTTTCATCTTGACGCACAGATTCCCGCTTTGAGAGTAGCTCGTCAACTGGACTTTGAAACAAGGTAAACAACAATTATATCTCAGTTTCAATTTTTTAAGTGGCTCAGGATGGCTAGGTTGGAAATGGATTTCAATCCATTTCTTTAAAGTTTTCGATATTTGTCCTCAAATAGGAGAAACGAAAAGGACAAAAGTGGGAATTTAATGTATTGTAGGGAAAGATTAAAGTCATGCGAAATTCGTGAAAATTTAAAGGAAGTGACTAAAAACAATCCAGTCAGGTTTTTGCGCGATAACAACACGGTCCTCTGTCCTAAGTGGACACTGTGTTGTTGTGGATATCCTTTTCGACTTCTTTTTTTATAAAAAAAAAAGTATATTTAAGCATAATGCCCCCTCCCCCAAAGCCTTGATAACATATCCCGCCCCGATTTGTTCCGGCATGGAATTCTGTTGTGTCTCGGTTCTCTCCTCATCTGATAAAACTAGATCTCCGCATTATCACCAAAACCACTTATCAGTATGCCTCAGGTAGGTTGGACGATTTCAACTGGACGCCTTTTTTTTAGTGGCTTAAGCTAAACCATAGCTAGGTTCATATGGCCCGTATAAAATTCGGCGCTTGTATAGTTTGCTGGGAAAACTTAAATCATAATCATTTAATTACACGTATTTGCAGGTTTCCCCACGGTTACAAAGGCGAATTCAAAGAACAGTAGGCAAATGTCAACAAGAAAAATTCCTATTTCCCTTATTTGCAGGCAGAAATACCAATTGAACATCCGGGTTACAGACAGGGGAAGCCCCCCACTCTCCTCCTTTGGAACGCTCAATATTGAAGTTGTTGATGAAAATGACAATTTCCCAGTGTTTAGTTTGTCATCCTACACAGCAACGGTGAAAGAAAACGCGGCACAAGGAAAATCTTTCTTCAAGGTATCCCTGTTGCAACTTCGATCATTGAATTTTAATTAAGTACGGCGTCTGATGGACTCAGCCAGTCAGTCTATTTCTATCAATACCTTCTGAAACATACAGCCGTCACGGGAAGAAAGGAAATCATAAATGGAGACAAATTTGTTTGATTATAAAGGAAATATTCCGATCAGGTAGCATATTGGAGCTTAAAAGGCTTAGGGTTACGTCAGGGGGAGTTTGGTGGTGAATCAGCATTGCCTTACTTGGTGACTTTTTTAAATTTAAAAGCTGGGCAGGAAATGCTCACTAAAGTAATGTATTTTGTAAGGTTTAACCCTTTACAGTGCGACGCACCTTACCGTGGTCACTCAACAAACATTTTTACAAGTTAGCCACTGATCAAGGTACGCGAATTTGATTGACAGACACGCCTCCACAGAAAGTCTCAACACGCAACAACCAAATGGAGGCGAGTCTGTCAATCAAATTCGCGTAGCCTTGTTGGGTGGCCACGGTAAGGCGCGTCGCACTGTAAAGCTAAGACCAAAATTTAAATTCTCATTTGTTGCACCTACAAATTTTCTTTAGAAGTAGTGGAGAGAAGTTGTTAGAATATCTAGCAAATTAATCTTATGTGATACTGTCCTTAATTCTCGTGACCACTCTGTTTACTGTGCGAATCCAAAAACCGTGAATACTTAGATTTGATTTTGACATTTTCAATTGTGCAGCAACCAATCACAAGCGACATGAAACCACAAACTAATTACCGTTACTGTCTGTGGTTTTATTTTCTCGCGCGTGATTGGCTTTTCACTTGAAACACAATAACATTCCATAAATATTTCTAGTGTTCACGGTTTGGATTTTCACGGTAAAGGTTGATATTACAGGTAGAAATTTGATACTGCCATCACCCCTAGGGTTTAAAGAGTTCACATCAATTATTTGTCACCCGTAAGTGTGGAGTTAACATGGAGTGAACAAACATTCATGCTGTATGTTAGATGTGACCAGTAAAATACTGATAAAGTTTGTTTCATTTCAGGTAACAGCGACGGATCTGGATTCTGGGTCAAACGGACAAATAACGTATTCTATTAGCAGAGGCAACAACGGGGACGCTTTCTTAATCGATTCCACAGGTACCTCGGCATGATGTACCAAAGTTTGGGTAGTTTTCAATTGATTGTAGAGCTTTTTTTCTTTTCACTTCTCTTTGTTTACCCTTGCAAGTTTCACCACATATCTCACTTGTTTAAAGGACCACGGTATTTTTCGATCTGTTTTCATGTTGTACTTGGCACTGTTTCATTTTCTTCTTCGACTTGTGTTGGTGTATTGCAACCTTTACATCTGCTGTCATGAGTTGTAAAACCTTCTTATGCTCTGTGTTTTTTATTTATTTTTATTTTATTTTAATACTTTGTTCCACGCGCCGAGTTCAAAAGGGCGGGGGCAGTTGATTGGTTTGTATTATCCGAGTCAACTGAGTATCATCCGCTCATTTCCAATCGGTGAACAATTCTTTGGAATTTCATGATCTAATCATTTAATTCTTTCAACGATGAACGTAAATTGGTTTCAAAACAAAGTGATTGACTGACACGTTGTAAAATTATGGTTTCCGTGGTCGTAATATGCTATAAACCTTTCTTTCACAGATCGGAAATATACTTTCCTTTAGAGCAATGTTCAATGTTTTGATCACGTTTGATCAAGTTATACAGTGAACTTTTAAGTTTTCTGTACAAAGATGATAGATGTTAACAAAGGTTTCAAAATTATTACAGGAAATCGCCGGTGAATGTTATGTCAAAATTTCGGTTATTTACTGATTCAGTCGCTGTTTTGCATTATAGGTTCTTTGTCAATTAAAAATTCTCCCGACTTTGAAACACAGAGTCAATATAACTTGCTAATCGATGCGTCAGACAATGGTAATCCACCTAAAGCGGCATACGCTCGAGTAACTGTTATCATTGAAGATGTGAACGACCACGCTCCCCAGTTCAACCAATCAGATTACAGCTTTGAAGTCAGTGAGGGAACATCCATACGTGGAAAAATTGGATCAGTGGTCGCAACGGATCGGGACTCTGGTCCACTAGGAAGGGTGATTTATTCCATCAAAGGAGGAGACGGGGATGGTGTGTTCACAATTGACGGGAGTACTGGTAAGGGAATTGCTCAATACCACACTATGTCAAAGAAACAAAGAATTGCCGCTTACAATTCAAAATCTAACCACGATTTCAAAAACATTTAGCATCAAACAGCTCCATAGTTTTTCCCTATCCCCACCCCCCCCCCTTCCCCAATCACTTTTCTAATGCTCTGTTCTTAAAAAATCTAACATTGTCTTAAATTTTCAGGGACTATCCGTGTTGCTTCGCAACTCGACAGAGAACACAAGGGCACCTACAGTCTGACTGTGGAAGCTCGTGACGGAGGAAAGCCGCCCAAAGACTCACTTGTCGACGTCACAATTACAATTTCAGACATCAACGACAACAAGCCACTCTTTGATAAATCCCCTTATCTAGCTCGTGTCGATGAGGACGCGACCGTCGGAACATCTGTTGTATCAGTGTTCGCCCAAGATGACGACAAAGGACAAAATAAAGAAATAACTTACAATATCAAGTCCGGTAACGAACAGGGCACCTTCAATTTGAATAGAACGAGTGGTTTGATCACGCTCAACCAGCTTCTAGATCACGAGACCAAGGCTTCGTATCTTCTTGTTGTGGCCGCCACGGATCATGGGACACCTCCTTTGACGTCATCTGTGGACGTCACAGTGATGGTTAATGACGTCAATGACAACCCACCCTCGTTTCCAAAGTCCCTGTATAACTGTACGGTGGCTGAGAATTTGGCTGCCGGAGTAGCTGTGTGTTACGTCACTGCCAGCGATCCCGACGCCGGTCTAAATGGACAGCTGTATTACACCATAATAGCTGGAAATGCTAACAATGCATTCCAAATAGACAGCGTAAGTTGAACATCTATTTCGTTAATTTAAAAATACTATGACAGAGTTCTCAAATCTTGTCAGTGTAACTCTTCATGAAACTGGACAGGGTCTGGACAGTACAAATTCCTCAAGTCTGAATCACATCGAACGGTGGTGCACGCTTTCTAGCATGCTGTAAGACAAGACTCACATTTAAAGCTTCTTGGGATTTACTCAATATCTTTATCTCCCCAATTGTTTTTCTCTTATATCTCTCTATCATAATTATTGAATGACGACGGTTACATAACAAAGTGTTGCGATGAAGATTTGCAAGTGAGTAAAGGTAGAATTAGCTAAGGAGCTAATAAGCCATTAGGAACATTAATGTTTATTCCCCATACCCGTCCTTGAAATGGTGCGTACTCCATACGCCGTTTCGAAGTTGCGCACGAAACTGGGGCAAGTTTCAAATTTGAAGTAATCGATAAATTGACAACGTCACATGAAAGATATATTTGAGATTGGTCATTTCACCAATTTTGATTCTGTTAGGTTGAACAGAGACCAAGTTATGGACTTTAAAACATCGTTCAAAATCCATACAAGCGTCTCTAATTTTGAGGCTGCGTCCCCCAAAACCATATGAACTCTTAAAATATTATTTAGTTTTCTGACAACTATAAAATCCCGTCATCCACCTACTATTTGGAAATAACTGAGGTGAAAATCAATTTTAACAATATTACAGAAATCGTACAGAGTTTGTATGGTTTTGGGAGACGCGGCCACAAAATCAGAGACATTTGTGTGGATTTTGAACTATGTTTCAAGGTCCATAATTTGGTTTCTGTTCAACCTAAAAGAATTAAACCTCACAGATGTTTTTCATGTGATGGTGTCAATTTATCGATTACTTCAAATTTGAAACTCGCCCTAGTTACCTGCACAACTCCGAAACGGCCTATTGGAGGGTGCCAGGTATTCTGTTAGGATCATGATTGGTTCCTAGGCAGCTATCTACACAATATGCTTCATAGAGCATCGCACCGGTATCGCGTGCGAGGTCACGGGTTTAAATCCCGTTGAACTCCTAACTTTTTTTCAGGCTTCTTTACCCCCTTGCATATCTTGCGCTCAGAACTGCGATGATCTTTCTTCATTTCATTTCAAACACTATCTACAGCAAGTAAACACTGTAAATACATGGTAAAGTTTAGAAGCAGATTGATTATTTTCGATTGTTCTCTCTCTTGTTTACAGGCAACGGGGGAAATCACCACCGCTAAAACCCTGGACAGAGAAGCTATTTCCCTATATAACCTTACGGTCATGGCAGAGGATGGTAAGTCCATCGCACGTGGTGGCAAAACACGATCTTTCAACGCTACCACGTCTGTGTTAGTTCACATTGGAGACGAGAATGACAACGGGCCGGTGTTCAAGTCCAGTTACAGATTTAACGTGAGTGAAGCTGCCTTGAACAGTCAAGAGGTTGGGCGCGTAGCAGCTGAAGATAAAGATGCGGGAGAAAATGGCAAAGTTACTTACCGAATTTTAAGAGGGAATTCTGGTGACAGGTAAAGATCGCATTCACATGAGATGGACGCTATGACATAAATCATGAGTCTAGCACGTTCTAGGTTTTTTAATGGTGTTATTCTTGACTTAACAGCCATAATATGCGCTTTATAGTTTCAGTGCACTCAAAAATGGCAGCGCTCACTTTGCACAGGAATGTCTGATCTTGCTTTTCCAGCTCTACCTAAAGGATCGTCATAATGAGAAAAAAGATTAATATTTCAGAAGTAAATTCTTAACAGTTACATTTCTTGCAATGATCCAAGCTGTATTACAGTGCAGCTTAATTAGCAAGCTACTCAGGGAAAATATTGACAGGAATCAATACGAATTTATTGATAAGATCTGAGCTAACTTGATAATTGGTACTACGACTACAAGACAATGTTAACCCCTTTCATCATAACTTCGTTGCGTTTTTTTTTTTTTTTTGCAGTTTTGGTATCGAGGCTACTTCAGGCGTGATTACAGTGAAATCAAAACTCGACCGCGAAACGTTCGCCAAGTACTTTCTTACCATACAGGCGAGGGACTCTGGAGCGCCCTCGCTATCAACAACCGCGGTTGTCACGGTGACAATTAATGACGTCAATGATAATGCGCCCGTGTTCAGTCAGCAGATGTTTTATGGCAGCATAAGGGAGGACGCCTCAACAGGTTCCACTGTTCTGAAGGTATGTGGTGCTTACTGTGAGACAGGTCATTTTGCCCGTTAAGAATTGCTGTGAAAAAAGCAATGCATAACCTAAAAAATCATTGTAGTCTACTAGCGAGATATAAGCAAACCGTTTATCATTAACACCGCGAAGTTAGCTTTCATTTTGCGAGCTTACATTAGTAATGGGGATTGCTACCTCTTAAAAGTCTTTTTTTTTTTCATAGCTGATGTTTATGAACCCCATTACGATAACATCTACAGATCATTTTTTGTGTGTAAGGCCGTTCTCCGTAAATTGAACTGCATTTTCCATTCCAAAGAAATTCTCCAAGCGTTAGCGAAATATACGACATTGCCGGCAGCCAGAAGCTCCATTGTTCTCCCTTAGAAAACAAGAGCAACGCGTGTCACTGACTTGTCAGCATTGAAAGACGCCTTCTATTTGTGATCTCGCAACGTTGAGGTCCATTTCAGTTTTACTTGCACATCACGTAATTAAGTAAATTAAAAACTGAACAAGCTAAGTAATATACTGAGAAATTTCCTGGAATACTTTTTTATAGGTGGAGGCAAGTGACGACGATGAAGGAACAAATGGCCAACTGCGGTTCAATCTTCAAGGAAAGGGCAGTGAAAATTTCACTGTCGACGTAAGGGGCTTCATCCACACTGCAACACCGCTGGATTACGAAATAACAAGCAGCTACGTCCTTACTGTTACCGCAATAGACGGTGGGTCCCCTTCGTCCTCTGCGTCTGCGCAAGTTAACATCACCATCATCAACGTCAACGACAATGTGCCTGTGTTCGATATGTCGACACAAGTGTCCAAGGTCCGCGAAGACGTTGCCATAGGGACCCAAGTTGTGCGGATGAATGCTACAGATGCCGATGGAAATAGCCTGAATTTTAGAATTTTGAGCGGAAACACGGGTGGAGCTTTTGCTATCCATCTTACCAGTGGACTGGTAACTGTCGCGGCCAAGCTTGACCGTGAGAAGATTGAAAACTACACATTGTCAGTGGAGGCTAAAGACCTCGGCGGACAGTCAGTTACCCATAATGCAACAATCCAGGTCATGGATGTCAATGATAATGCACCAGTGTTCAAGGAAGCCAGTTATTCCAAAAACATTTTTGAAAATGTTTCGCCAGGTAAAATATTTCACCATAACGGACAGCTGGATGGAGTCCACTAGGGATATAAAGGTTGTCATAAGAAACCCTGACAACCAATTTGGCATGCCACAGTTGAAACTAGCTTAAGTCCATTTTGACACTTTGCTCCGAAAATTTCCTAGCATTTATTTTCATAGCGATTGGCTATTTAGAGTGATGCTTAAAAGTTAACTTTGGAGTACGCTCCTGAAATCCTTTCATCTACTTCCCCATTGGAAGCTATGGATCAAACCTTTTTTTGGATTTCATGCAGTGCATTTGTGTGGCCCGCTGTTGTAACTTGAGGTTGCAATCCTAAATAGTCCCCATTCAAACCAAAGCTGTAAAAAAAAGGTTGTCCCTACAAGTTGCGACCTACAAATGATAGCTATGTACACATTTGCTTCACGTGGCTACTGCCCGCTTTGCGGGATCGTTAATAAAAAAAATGTTTTCTGTACCCTCTTTTTACTCAGCCAGTCCACAGGTGCAAGTTGTTAAACGATAGACTTTCTCTCTTTAATAGGGCAGTTGATCGCCAATGTCTCAGCCACAGATAAAGACAAAGGAGTGAACGCGCTTCTCAGCTATCGAATAACATCGGGTGATACTAGTAAATTTACAATCGACTCTAACACCGGGCTTTTAACAACGTCTACCACTTTAGACCGCGAGCAAGCGTCTTTTCACCGCCTCGAAGTCACTGCCAAGGACCACGGAACCCCTTCTCTGTCTTCAACTGTCGTTGTCTCGGTAACCGTCCTTGATGAAAATGACAACTCGCCACGGTTCTTGTCGCAATTCTACCAGGCGTCTGTTCTGGAGAACACTGCTATTATGACGAACGTCATACAAGTTAGGGCGACGGATCTAGATGCAGGTAAAAATGGCCTTGTGACTTTCTCAATTGTCTCTGGGAATACCAACGACTCTTTTGTAATCAACAACGCCTCTGGATTTATAGCTGTGAACAAGAATTTAGACAGAGAAGCTCTTGACTCTTACAGCTTAAACATAAGTGCTTCAGATAATGCAGTGTCGAGCCCCAGACGTGCTTATACCCGTGTGAATTTCACTGTCTTAGACGAGAACGATAATAGTCCTCTGTTCATTAACGTGGCGAACTTTACCATTATGGAAAATTCTAAAACAGGTACCACCGTTGGTTCGGTTTTTGCTATTGACTCTGATGTTGGTAGTAACGGGGAGGTGCGATTCGCTATCGTGAAAGGGAACAATGGCAATGTGTTCAGGATAGATCCGATTTCAGGTCAAATAAAGGTGAATGGAACAATTGATCGAGAAATGGAAGCGAGCTACAAATTGACAGTAATGGCATGTGACCAGGGAAATCCAGCGATGAAAACCAAGCAGATGTTTTATGTCGCTGTCCAAGACGAAAATGATAATTCTCCCAAATTTGGTGCTCGTGTTTATAAAGGTTTGTACAATCTTAATTCTGTTTATATTGTTGACTGCATTAAAAACCTTGTATACTCTGGTCAAGATTTTATAAGGGATTACCATAAATGTCACGACCGTTAAAGAAGTAAGGTGGTGTGGGCCATGTGCTTCAAGAGAATGTCTCAAACAAATGTAACACTGTTAAAAAAAAAAGGATCCTGACCTGGCTATTTGCAGAGTTAAATGGAGTTAAATTGCCGGCTACCGAAGACGAAGGTCATTAGTGGAACCCTGAACCCCTGCACGTAAAGTCGAGCGGCCCATTTAGGCCTGGCTGGCCTGTTAGAATGGAGTGGAGTCATCCTTTCAGCCGCACCTGATGGGAACGTTTTCCCAAAAGTGGTCAAGGAAATTAGGTTAAAACAAAATTCAGGCTAATCCTTTAACTCCTAACAGTGACCATTGTGTAATTTCTTTTCACATTGTTAGTACTTGGTTAAGAATAGAATTCTTGGGAAAAAACAAAATTATCACCGAAGGTGGAATGCCCTAATGATTGAAAAGATTCTCCCAACGTATGCTATAAGACACATCTGGAGTTCATTTTCATATTAATCATTTTATTCGTTCATCACCGGTCTCAACGAGGTCCATATTGTGCCAATCCAATGCCACTTCCTGAGGCTGTGTGGTTAAGTTCAATTTTGGCCTTGTCTAGGCAAGGCGTCCACACTTAGGCCGTGACGTACTTTGGTTTAGCCCACTGGTCGTTACGTGTATCCCTGTTTGCTCTAAATTGTACCTACCTATTGAGAAAGATGATTATTGATTGATTATTGATTATTGATTGACTTTTGTCTGCTCTGCAGGAACTGTGAGAGAAAATGTTGCTGCCACGCCAGTGTTACAAGTCACAGCAATTGACAAAGACGTGGGAGGCAACGCTGTTATCACTTACAGCATTACCGGGGGGAACTATAAATCGTACTTCATTATCGACGCCCAAACTGGCCAGATCAACACAACATCACCACTGGACTTCGAAACGACGCCGAACTTTACGTTGACGGTTTCAGCTACGGATTCCAAATATACCACTGCTACTAGTGTGGTCGTCCTGGTAATCAACGAAAATGACAACAACCCGTCATTTAATCAGGCTACCTACTCCGCTAGAGTCGCAGAAAATTCGCCCATCTTGACATACGTTACCACTATCTCCGCCTCGGATCTGGATCCCTTTGGTCAGCTGACGTATTCCATCGAATCTGTGCAACCTGGTAACCAAAGCGAAGCGTTTAGTGTTGATTTCACTTCCGGAGTGATCTCCACTGTCGATGTCCTGGATCGAGAATTGATTGACAGGTATTTCATTCAAGTGAAGGTGACCGATGGAGGAGTGCCTGCTCGGTATGGTGTTGCCATGGTAACAGTGAATGTGACGGATCAGAATGACAACCCTCCCCTCTTCAACGGCTCTTCGTTTTATTCCACTATCCCCGAAGACGCCGATATCTCATCGTTTGTCATAAAGATCCGTGCCGTTGACGCAGATATTGACAGCAACGCTATTATATCGTATAGCATTAACGCTAGTAACGACATGTCTGCCTTCGTTATTGCACCTAACACCGGCATGATAACCACCAACAAGAAGCTTGACCGGGAAAATATCTCCAATTATAAACTTATCTGCGAGGCAAGGGATCACGGGCAGCCGCAATTAAGCTCCATGCCTGTTATAGTTCACGTGACTTTAACAGACGTGAACGACAACGCTCCCGTTTTCTCGCGGTCCATGTACGCGGCTAATGTTTCTGAGGATGTTTCATCCGGAAGTGTTGTGGAGGAAGTCCTGGCAGTTGATCTTGATGCCGGGCTTAATGGAACGGTGATCTACCGTATTTCCGCCGGAAATTATGAAAATATGTTTGATATCGGAAACAAAACGGGTAAGTTACTCATTGTAAATAGGCCATTTTACAGTTGTTCGCTCTGTGACCTGGCCTATGAATGGCAGCGAGGTTGCCGGTGACCTTGTTTTGGTAGAGACCTCACTGTTTTTATCATGTAAATCATGTTGTTGTGATGCTAACTAGTCTTCATTTACATAAGAAAAACAGAAAGGTTTGTATCAAAACAAGGTCACCCTCAGCCTCGCTTCCATTCACAGGCCAGGTAACTCAGCCACAACTGTAAAATGGTCTATTGTCAAGTTGCATTAATTTTGAAGGGACCATGAGAGATTCTAATTAATAATAATAAGTCTAGTACCAGTTCCTTTTTGCAGATGTAGTGTTTGTGTCACTAATTGATTACATGAACATCGTCAAGATCTTTCTTGTGATTACCACGTTGTTTAACATAAGTTCTGCCTGCATAAATTATTGATAGGATATTCATGTGAGGCTTTAAACCTTTCACTCTTAGAAATGATTAGTGTGTAACTTCTCCTTATAATATTCATAACATTGTCTAGCATACAGATGACAAGAATACACACATTTATCAGCTATAAAATGTTGTCTTGATGTGACTCCAAATTCTCCTAACTAGTGGACGAGGTATGTATAGCAGCTGGAAAGGAGAATTAATAATCAGATCTTGGGAGTTAGAAAGTGAGGCCACTGTGTTTGTAGTTACTGTTCCAATCTTTGGCCGGTCTACGGTATCTTGGTCCATGATAACAACGTATATCGCCGAAAGCTTGGAATAAGAACTTTTAACACAGCAGCACACAGCCGCACTTGAATATTCAATTAATTACAACATGTTACTGAAGGGCCACATCTGTAAACGTTTAATAAATTATTTAGAGTGCATTTTGGCGAAGAGATGGGCTACCGGGAGACTGTTTCGGTCGTGTTCTTTTTTCCACTCTTAGCATTATTATGCTTATTGGGAAATATTGCTAAAATATCAGTCATTTCATTTTGGTGATTAATCCTCTTTCGCTTGACCTTTAATTTGGTCAAAAACAAAAACAAGAAATTAAACGATAGTCGATTTGAACGCAAAGGGTAAATTTTAGTTAAAAAGATAACTCTTTTTGAAAAGGACATCCTCTCGGCCTCTGTCTGAGAGTCGCGAGGACTGGAGATGGATTGTATGGCGAAGCTTATTTTGTCTCTGAATGTTTGTGTCTTTTAGGTGTGGTGACAGTCTCTAAGACTCTTGATCGTGAAGCACGTGACTCTTACATGTTGACTGTAACAGCAAGTGACTTGGGATCTCCACCAAAAACATCGTCTGTACAAACGTCAATCAGCGTGCTTGACGTCAATGACAACATCCCCCAGTTCAATGCATCCTCTCTCCAGGGCGGCATCCTGGAAAACTCGCCGCCTGGAAGTTTAGTCATGCGCGTCATGGCAACAGACGCTGACATAGGGTCCAATGCTCAACTTATGTTCAATTTGACCACAAAAGAATATTCTGATGTGTTCACACTGAACGCATTCAATGGTACAATCACGACACTGAAGTCTTTGGATCGTGAAAAGCAGGATCGATACACTCTGAAGATAAGCGTCAGTGACCAGGGAAATCCGCAGCTGACATCTTCAGCTGACGTCATCATCAATGTCATTGATGTTGATGACAACTGTCCTAAGTTTGTGCCTGCGGAATATAATGTAACCATTAGTGAGAATTTGCCGTTTAATCAGAGCATTGTGCAAGTCACTGCTACGGATGCTGATCTTAAGAATGATGACAAGGTGATGTATGCGATATGGTCTGGTAACACTGGAGGAGCGTTTACCATTGACAGGCATGGTATGTTTGTTTGTTTTTACTTAACTATGAATGGCACTAGGACCTAACTGAACGTTTGTGGCGGAGTGAATGGTTGGAGCTGCTAGCTACTTATTGTGTACGTCTTAGGAAGAGCCAGCAGTAACTACGACTTAAATAAATGTCGAGCTTAAATGCGTGGCAGAGACGGTAGAAGAAAGGGGACGTCCTGTTCCTAATTAGCAACGTAACGATGATGGTGATGATGATGATTAACCTTGCAATTTTAACGTAGGGTTCGTGAGGGTAAGTTCAGGAGGAGTTGACCGAGAAGTAGCCGAATCTCTCAGAGTTGTCATCCGAGCGGGTCGCACAGACTGCGGTATGAACAATACAGAAGGAGATGGAAACGCCAGTAAGACAACTTTTTTATTTTATGCTACCGATATTGCCTAGTTAAAAGAAGATCAAAAGAGATAAGTAATTTGGTGCTACTAAAGGGCGATTTAGACGATACGATTTGCCGTGCGTCTTGGCGTATGCAACACAACGTAGAACAAAGTTGTGCCGTGTGAATGCTCCTACAACGTCTCTACGACAGACGCACGCGACCTAAAATTTGTCGTAGGATTTTGAATCATGTTTTAAAACCATACGACAGTCGTAGGCATAGGTAAATTGAATGACAAGTGTTGTATACGATTTTTTTGCATGGCGCAAGCGGTCGGCGCGCTACAGAAGTTGCGTGCGACAGTCGTAAAGCAAAAGTCGTACCGTGTAAATCGCCCTTAAGCACTACTCCAAGTTTGAAGCCTCTTTCTACGTAGAAAGATGCTCAAAAGATGAAAATTGAGTAAGGAGGAAGAAAGGTGCTTCAATTTTTTATCAAGGGATAGAAACAAACGTTAAAGTAAGAATTAAGAAGGTGTCCCATGAAAATAAACTAAGATTAATTATTGGAGTGGTGTTCGATTTACATTACATTGGTCATTATAATCACCTCTCCAAGGAAACACTCAGTCAAACCTACATTAAGCGGTAACCCTTGGGGAATGGCCGACTGACCGACACCGACCTAAGAGTTAATAAAAAAATGAGGATAGTGGCAAGGCGAAGTATTCGCGACATTTTTACCTTTAAGCAAAAAGAATAAAAAACAATAACTATTAAACGCCATGAAAATATATCATGTGAACCTACAGTTGACCTGCTCCCAACGTCAGTGACTTCATAGCTCAGTTGGTTAAAGCATCGCACCGGTATCGCGAGGTCACAGGTTCAAACCCCATTGAAGTCCTGAATTGCATAAATTGCGTTCACAACTGCGACGATCATTCTTCATTTGATTCGAGTATCGTACATGTTATCACAGTGACTGTTTAGTAGAGCTCGAGGTGAAGACAATAAAAAAAATTCGCTGGTAGAGGTAACCGCGTAATACAAGATTTACAGTAATAAAGGGGAAGGATTCTGGGGACTTTGGTAAGTGGCCTCTTAATGTTGGCTGAATACTTAATATAGGTTTGACTATAATGCGCAAAGAGAAAATTGAATAACTTTTCTCGTCTCGTCTCTCTGCAGATGAAGGAAGTGAGGAGACCAAGCTTGCTTCAACTGCTATTGTGAACGTTATTGTAACGGATGTCAATGATAATCCGCCACGCTTCCTGTATACTCCGTACAGGTTTGAGCTTAACAGCCTCGGTGCCACGAATATTGGCCAAGTTACCGCGATCGATGACGATCTTGGTCCGGGTGGAATCGTGAAGTTCCGACTACTTGAACAGACAGAGGTAAGAGTCTTTTCCAAATGGTGAAGTGTGTAATATTTCATCCATAATGAGTAAAAACCATCCAGGAGTTGTTAGCCTTTTTTGGAGGGCGTAGCTAGCACGAGGCAAGACCAGGCACTTCTAAACGAGATCGATTCTGAATAAATACCTTATGATCCTGAAAATAGCATTTCAGAGCGTCTAGATTTCAACATGTCTTGGGAGTGGGGTTGGGGGGTGGGGGGGGGGGGGAGATGCCCCCAAACCTTTTTAGCGGTTCCTTGTCTATGACAAAAATCTGGCTACGTTCGTAATAGTGGGAGTTGTTTCTATGTATTTGTTTGTAGTTTCGGCCGGGGATGCAGATTCGTTGCGTAATAGCGGGGTGTCCGTCTGCAAGGCAATATTGACTGTAGTTTGTTATATTCTCATGTTAGGCGCAAGGAAAGAGGGTAGTAACCATTCAAGCGTATGACATGGGTACGCCAAGCCTAAACAGTTCCATTGATGTTACCATAGCATCAAGGTATGTACATTGCAGTTGTAGGTAACGAGTGATTCATACTTTGTTAACCTGCGAGCAAGCTCTCTCGAGGGGTGGGGGTGCCACAGCCTTGCCCCTACCCCCACCCCAGAGAGCTTGCTCATAGATTAATAAATGGTTTCTCTTTGCACCACTTGCAAGACCTCACAAGATTGGTTGAAAAAACAACAGACAAACAATGTAAACAATGGCACCTAGCCCCAAAACAATAGAGCTGCACCCCACGAAGATCGAATGAAACTAGAGGTTTCAAAGAGGTGCAGCCCTATCCTTCTCTTTAACTGTGTTCACTCTGTGTTCACTCTAAACACATGCATGCAGTATGCATGAACCGGGTCACAAGAGTACCAGAGGGCTAAAATTAGTTTCAAGAAGTATTACCATTCCGGATAATTTACTGTTTATATTCTTTCCTATATCGACTAAAACTTGGCCATCTTTCTCGAGCTCTGCCGCCAACCGTTCTTATATCTTCGTGTTGGCACTTGCATTTCCATCTGTAGTATCACATGCGAAGCTATGGTGTTCAAAGTCACTGAGGATGGTATTATACAAGCAGACACCCTATGTGAATTCACTGAGAAACCGACCGGCGCAAAGCGTCTGGTTGGAGAAAGTCATGAGGTAAGAAGTTCGCCATATACCTATTTTTAAGAACCTAGTGAAACACGATCAGCTGAGTGAGTATAATCCTAAGAAGGGTTATTTTTGCTGATAGTGACTGATGTTTCCGCAACCTAAACGGAAGTCATTATCTGATTTAAGTGATTAGTGTAACATAATCAAGTGATTGGTGTAACGTAATCAAGTGATTAGTGTAACGTAATCGAGTAATTTGGTGTAACCTAATCAAGTGATTGGTGTAACGTAATCAAGTAATTGGTGTAAGCTAATCAAGTGATTCGTGTAATGTAATCAAGTGATTAGTGTAACGTAATCAAGTGATGGTGTAACGTAATCAAGTGATTGGTGTAACGTAATCAAGTGATTGGTGTAACGTAATCAAGTGATCGGTGTAACCTAATCAAGTGTTTGGTGAAACCTAATCAAGTAATTGGTGTAACCTAATCAAGTAATTGGTGTAACCTAATCAAGTGATTTGTGTAACGTAATCAAGTAATTGGTGTAGTGTAATCAAGTGATTGGTGTAACGTAATCAAGTGATTGGTTTAACAATCAAGTGATTGGTGTAACGTAATCAAGTGATTGGTGTAACTTAAGTGGATGGTGATTCTCTGGTCATTGACCTGAATGGCCGACCTACGGCGTGCTGGTTCATTGAAGATATTTCCAAAGCCACGATTTATGTTTCAAGAATGTTTCCTTTTGTATCAGTTAGCAGTGCTTATATCTCTGCGTTCAGCCCAAAGAACCATTTCGTTTTTTCATTCGACCTGACAAATGTGTCCATCTCCCCGCAGCTAAAATGTTTAGCCAATGGGAGTACTAAGCCTCAGTACCGCTGGATGAAAGATGGTCGTTTTGTCTCCAATTGGCATGACTTGGGTGATTACACCATTGGAGAGATAACTGAGGATGATCAAGGGGGATACTCATGCTTAGCGTCAAGCTCCGCTGGTCTGATACAGTCAAGTGTGGCTTACTTGACAGTGAATGGTAAGATGTTGTCAATAAGGTATCGTATGAATGTTTGAAAGTTAGTGGGCATAGTAATTTCTTATAATTGAATGATTTACTGACTGGCGGATTGATTAATTGTATTTCTGATGTACTGTTCTCTGAGTTTCAGTTTGATAAAAGTGGAAGCGAGCTAAAATAAACTCTTCAGTTTTAAATGTTCTATGTATGTTGTTATTTTTCTTGTTTTGATTGTTTATTCGTTGGTAAGCGTGCCAGTAAGAAGGTAGGAAGGCAATGCGTAGTTAGGTAGGTAGTATACTAGGATTGAAGGGTTAAAACACGATAGGTTTCCAAGCTAAAAAGCTTGTAGAATCGTGTCAGTCGGTCGGTTTCTCGTTTCCATTATGGTTGTTTGTTTTGTTTTGCTTTGTTCATCGAGAACACGCCCCCTTTAAGGGAGCGTTTACGCGGACGCGGCTTCCCTTGTAACGGCATCGCTGTCGATGCGGTTCCACCTTCCGTTTACGCGATGCCGATCGACACCGCTACCGAAGGGCTCTGTCTTCTAGAGCCCTTCGTTTCTCGTGCCAAGGCCCCGCCGGCTAAGAGAAGCGAAAAGGGCTGTGGGGACGAGAATGCTTCAAGGCTTGGAAAACGGTTGGATCGGCTCCGTGCAAACGCCTGCAAACCGCATCGTTCGAGCTCGTGAAACCGGCCTGTCGATTTGAAATCGCGTCAGTACAACGCTGCCTAAAAGCTTACCAAAAAGTACGTACTTGAACATCTATGCATACCCATGTACTGAACGGAATTTAACTTACTTCCTAAATTGTTTCCCATGCATTTTGTAGATCCGCCAAAGATAACAGAACATCCAGTAAACAGTAGCGTTGAATTGGGAGGCAATGTAACACTTTCTTGCAGTGCCTCGGGTGATCCTCGACCCACATTCGCATGGTTTAAGAATGGAATAAAGATGGTTCAAGCTGGTGGAATTAACCCTTTCCTCTCAGAACTTGTGTTGGAGGATGCTTTAAATGAAGATGAAGCTCGTTACCACTGCGTGGCTAAGAATGAAGCTGACACAGTGCAATCTAACTGGGCTTCCCTAAAGGTTTTCGGTAAGTAGGTGATTTAAATTACTTCAGTTAGTACCGGTTGAATCACATTCTTACAGGGCCCGCTAGCAGAATGATGTTTAAGTGCAAGGGCGCTGCCGTCTCTTCAACTAAGGGGGGAGGGGGTTGTTTCTAAAAATGGTTCAAACGTAACGCATCTAGCTCAGCTTAATTCATAAGACGTATTCCGTCGGGTTTGGATGTTTTCCCGCGAGGTCCGCCAGCTTTGGCCAACCACTTTAATCCCGTGAAAGTACTTTTCAAATTTGGACATGCATTTAACTTTTTTTTTTACAAAAAGTGGAGGGGCTTGGTTTCCCATCCTCTTCCCCTGCGCGTTCCCTGTCTTAACGAAGACTTATTTCGTCGAGCTTGGGTGTTTTCCCGCGAATTGCGCCAGCTTTGGCCAACCACTTTTATCCCTTGAAGGTACTTTTCAAATTTGGACATGTAATTAACTTTTTTTTTTTTACAAAAAGTGGAGGGGCTTGGTTTACCATCCTCTCCCCCTGCGCGTTCCCTGTCTTAACGATGTCTCTGTTAGAAAAGATGTAAGTGATGTTGAGTAAAACGGTATTTTCCACGTTCATTGTGTTTTTAGGCAAAAGAGCTCTGGTCACTATGACTCTTTCTGTGAAGAATCCAAATAAGGATGGAACCTGCCAAATATTCGACGTCAAAGATTTCAAAGTAAGTTTACTCGGAAAGGTGCGGTATTATTGGATTGAGGTACAACGTTTTAGACTCGTTCAAAGTATTTTAATCATAAAAAATTAAACATCGGATAGCCGAACAATTGTGGAAACATTTTACATTACATTACATTACTGCTGTCGTGGGCCGAGCCCACAAAGCGCCAACACAAACGATCGCCATTCCTTGCGGTCCTGCGCTACCACTTTTGCCTCTTCGAAGTAAAGTTCAGAGTCTTGTAGGTCTCTCGACACTGTGTCTTTCCAGCGCATGCGTTGTCTGCCTGGGCGACGGTGCCCTCGTGGTTCCCAGTGGAGGAAACGGCGGGGCAGGCGAGTTTGGTGCGTATACGCATTACAACAATCAAATTGAAGTGTTAGTCGAGGGAATAAATTATGAAGAGAACGGGTTGACGTTGGAAAATTTGCTGAAGAGAGACAGGTATCTCTTCGATCTAACGCCTGTGTTTTATCTGTTTCGTTGTTAGCGACTCCTGAGTAACGCTCTGAAGGTTAATGTAGAAGTAATTGGTTTTACGGCCCCTGAAAGATGCGAAGAACACCCGTGTAACTCTGATCCTTGCAAACACGACGGCGTTTGCTCCAGGCAAGGTCCTCAGTACACTTGTCTCTGTAAGCCGGGATGGTCTGGTGATCACTGTGAAGTAGATGTCAATGAATGTAATGGAGGTGTGTTCTTGTAGTTTTACAGTTTGTGGGAGCAACTTGCGACATGCTGATCCACTATTGCTACATGGCTGCGAGCCATACGTACAGCACATCGACAGCCAGACGATACAAATGACAATGTAACTCTCCAAAAATATTAGAGGTCTCCATTATTTCGGGGTATTCATTTACGATGTAAAGATATATATTATAGATTTTTAAGCTGCCAAAGTTCTGCAGGTGACTGTACTACATGGCTTAAGCATCCAACCGCCAATTAAAAGGTCGTAGGTTGTCTCTTGTTGTTAGAACTCAGTAGTTATTTTGACTTCATTTCCTTCTCATTTACGGCCATCCAAGCCTGTAGTAGTAGTCATTGAAATTCCCGTTTGCTTGCAGATCCTTGCTTTTACAACGGCAACTGCTCAAACACTGACGGCTCTTTCGACTGCAGCTGTGACTCAAATAAGACAGGAAAGACCTGTGAACTAGAGAAAGGCGCGTGTAATGGCAGTCCATGCAATGGAACAGACATTTGTGCGTTGTCTGTGAGGTCATCACGTGGTTTCCAGTGTGTCAACAAAGAACTCGAGACGCGTATGACGCTGCCTGAAGGTCGCACGTACAAAAGTGTTTACGATTTGGAAAAAGACATCGAAAACTTAATCAGGAGTGCTCCAAACAACGCTAACAATGTAAGATGAGCTTTTGGTGACATTAGCCTGGAATGTGTTCTTTGACCTTACCTGGACCTTGTTGTTCGTGGAAATGTTTAGTAATCAGTTTGCATATGAACATGTTTGAATGTGTTTCCATATACGAACAAAATTATGAACTCCTGTAGCTGTTTTACGTGTGTCATTGTAAAATTTTGTCATGTGTTGTTAATTTTGGTTTTCACAATTTTACTACAGCGACACCTTGTTCGTCATTAAATGCATACTGAATTGTCTTCTAATTTTTTTTCTTTTAAAAGAGTGTGACTGGAAGGCGACGAAGGGCAGACAACAACCTGGATTACGGCGCATGCTCTGTCCGTATCACCAGATTCAATAATAAAAGAGACGTTAGCTTTGTACTGCTTTGCCCACCGGAAATGGAACAACCCGAACCGCAAAGTTCCCAGCGGTTTTTATGTGAATTGATGTTCAACGCTGGTCAATCCACATCATGTGGCAAAAATGGAGCAATGTTAACTCCAATTCCACCAACAACTAAAACTGCCGTCAAACCACTCGAGTAAGTTGTTTTTCTCATCTGATGCTGTGATCCACCGCGCATTAATTCCCCGCTAAATGTTTGCAGCAATTGCAAGCAACTGCAGAGAAATGGAAAATATGGAATCCTTGGCGTGTACGAAGGCCTGGGGTCAAAACGAGTGGTAGTCATCTATTAGGGTAGTGATAATAATTAATGTTGCTGATCATGTTGATAAGGTTGAGGAGGTTCCAAGTACAGTTCAAGGTTTCGTTTTTTGCATCGCGAGTTTATTTTCAGTCCAGGACGGCCGAGTGGTTTTGGGCGCTGGATTTCAATGGGGTGACCTGCCTCCAAATCTTGCTCTGACCACGCGTCATCCTTGTGGATAGCCAACTGGTCTGCTTCCCGCTAGTTTAGATTCTTAACTCTGTTGTTTTCATTTGTTTGTCTGTTTGTTTCATTGTCCCTGAAAAGTCCCTCTAGGGGAGTGCCAATTAAGTGTTTATTATCATCATCATTATCATCATTATCATCATCTTAAGCTAGGCTCCAAATCGTAATACCCAACGAAAGAACGAAAAGTTTTGTTTTTCTATTTTAAATTTTTGAGTCCCCAATTAGCTTGTCAGCTTAATCTTTTGACAATTTAATAAAGTACATGTATGTATCTATGTATGTATATATGTATGTACAAAAATAGGCAAGCTAGGAGTGCTATTTGGATGTTGGAGGAACAATATCAATAAGGATATGTTTGATAATTTGGTCTCCTCCTGTGTCCCATGATATGGCCACCTTGACGTGGATCGTGATGCATATCATAGGGGCTATTGGCTATTGCATGAGACAAGCCATCGAATAAAGCTATCATTACAAAACACGATGAATAACATGTTTATTTAGCTGGCCGGTAACGGAGTTACTGAACCCGGCCTTTGTATCCGCCCGACCAATTAATTTATCGGCATACACGATATCGTGTTTGTCTCCTATATTTCCCGTTCCTTACAAGTAAAAGTGAAATTTGTTCCATTCATTATCCGAGCAAATTTCCGCCATATTTGCATTGCATTTATAGCAGCAATCGTTTGCATTGAATTAAAATATGCAAAAATTTCCACCAGGTAGAAGAGCTGGAGTTCATTTTCTGCAAACAATTAAAAAAAAAAAGCATTTGAATTTGATGGAAACGTTGGATCTCTATACGTTCGGTTAAAAGGATTCCAAGTATGGGGCATTTACTTAATAAATTCACTGTGCATTATCTTGTATTTTACAGAGTTACGTTAAATTTTTTTGCTCGAGAGGGAGAATCTGGAAACGATCTGGACGCCAGTGAAGTAATTGACATGATAAACAGTGGGAAAGCTGAAGGGTTAGAGGAGCACGGATTCAAAGTGGAAAGTGTTTCAGCTAGTAAGTGATAGGCCGTTTTTATACCAGAAACACATTATCCGTCTGGACGACTTTGGGCAAACATATGTACTTCGTCTGGTTATGCGTCTCCAGTATAAAGACGGGCACAAGACGCATTAGGCGTCTAGACGAACTATCCTTCGTAATTCGTCTTTAACGACGAATTTCGAGCGAGAGCTCGTCTGGACGCATAAGTCGCATAAGGTTGATTTCAGCAAAAACGCCGACTACTTAATTCTAAAGATAATCAAGACGTCATAACGATTTTTTTTGTCAGAAGGCCGGAGTAGTCCTCAGTTTTGTTTTCTATGGCCCCCATCAATTGCATGTCATTCGCCATAGTTAACTGGACGGAATTAGATTTTGAAGTTGCGCTTATATATTTCATTTGCCGGTTGATGGGTGAGCAAATTTATTTGTTGTAGTTCTTATGCATTGATTGTAATTAATATATTTTTTTATTGTTACAGGGTATCCGGAACCTCAGAAAGGTAATGACAATTTGAAGTTTTATTTGTTTTGGTTTTGGTTATCTGTGTCCCAGAAAAAAAATGGAAAAAAAGCAGCGCTCACTCAGTCAGAGCCACGCAGCTTGCCCAGAAAAAGGCTGAGGTTAATCTCTTACCCAGATCTCCCACGGTTTCACACCTGCAGTGAGATCTGGGTACGAGATTAGGCAGAGGTTTGTCATCGCTTTCCTTACCATAAAATATCACAGCCTTCAAGCTCATAAGCAGCTCTTACTTTAAACTGAAACTTGAAACGGTTTCACTGTTTTTCAAAGTGGGCAGTTTGTTGAACCGAGAACGACACCTTTTACGCTCGCATATTTGTTGGAACCATTGAAGCCATTATTGAAGAAAACCAGCTGAAGAAAATCCAAGAGGAAGGACCCCATTTTTGGGATATGGGTTAAACATGGAGCAATCTTGATAAACATTTCACACGATATGCTCATAATCTTGCTGCATTTGTTTCCCCTCTCTCTCTAGCTGAACCCAAATCAAAGACAGGCTTGATCGCTGGTGTTACTGTGGCAATGCTTTTTGTTATTGCATGCGTTGGTATTGCTGCTGCTGTTGTCGTGAAAAGGTAAGAATGTTCGATAGATTATTACTCGGAGAGTCTGGGGGAGGATTTATTTTCTCTGTTTCCTATATCCTGGCTCCAGAGGCCCGTTGAGAATATAAATATCCCTGAAAACCAAAATAGAAAGCGATAGACGGGCCTCTGGTCGCAGAAGCCGAGAAATTCGTTTCCATACATCAAATTGGGACATAATTTGTCCTTCCTCGCTGATTGGTTCTTCAAATGAAAGAACAACTGTGATTCTCTTATAAAAAGCGTATTTTCCCAGCCGACATGAAACAAAAACTCTGATTGGCTTAAAAAAGCGTGGTTTTCCCAAGCGACTGGACAGCACAGAAATGGGCCGGTTCAGTATTCGCGTGACCACAGGTTATCTTTTTTCTTTTCGGCGCTTTGTGCCTAGTGCCTGCTGCTTCGCCACATAATTTCCATCCTCCAAAACGAAAAAAATAACCTCTGGTACCCAGGGTATATTATCTAAGACCTCGCCCTCACAATATCATACTGTCAGGTCCTCTGCATATAGGCAATAGAAACAGAGATAAAACGTATTAAAAATGAAGATTTTAAAGTGCTTTGAAACAGAGACTGTTTGTGTATGTGCCTAAAAGGCGGAGCAAAGAATCTAATGTAAACGAAAAATGTGTACTCAAAACGGAAGAAGATAAGGTCTTAAGCTTTGCATGATAAACTATGCATGTGCATTCAAAACAAACCAAGAAACTGAGAGACGCTTTATCCATATTGCCGCTATATGAAGGCCCACAGCGCATTAGATTATCTCCCTACGAACCTCCGCGAAATCACCCCACCCATGTGCTGTGCGATCGACCACAACACCGGGGACTTTGTTGCGCTATTTTCAGTTCTGTTCTTTGCGATCGCAGTGTGGTTCTTACATAGACATCGACATCGACATCGAGTTTATTTACGGCTCCTATGTGCGGGGCTATTCTTCCGTAATGTACAACAACAAAATTAGATAAGAACGAAAATATTAACATACGTAACGAGTATAGAGGTTACATTTGTACAATAATGCACAATAATCCCGTTTTGAAGTTGAGAGAGACAAGGTAAACGACTTTCTTAATGACGAGATAATCTGAACTAATACTAATTAAATGCAGTCCTGATTACCTTCCAGTTATTTAAATACTCTGTCTTGTGAACAGTCTGGTCTAGGGTACGAACTCACGACCTTCCACTCGGCAGTCCGAAACTGAGCGTACGGCGGTTTTAACATTTTAGTACATTATCATGTGATTTTCTTCTAGGCGGCGTAAACCTCCCAACTTCCACTATTCCTTCCAAGAGAGGGCGGCCATGAGCCGGACAGAGAGTCAAAAAGGCATTCTTGATAGGGAGAAATCTGTGAAGGAGATTTCTCGCTCGGAGAAACATTATCTTAACGTGGCTTATGATGATGAGAGTGGCGACGTGTCGGATGATGAAGGACAGTTTATGGTTCAAGTAGACCTCGGAAAACCACGAAATAAGTCGCCTAACATGGTTAGTATTCATCACAACTGAGAGCATGCTGTTATAATAAAGTAACTATATTTTTACTAATGCAGCAACCCATTTTACGGTTGTGTACTCAGGGACCTGGCGTGCGTTTCTCGAAAGCCCCGGAACTTTCCGGGGCTATTTCGGGTGCCATAATTTCCTTAGTATTTCAGGCATTAAATCTTGCAACAAATTTGCCTCTTTGTATCTTTAAATCATGGCAAAAGACCAGCTTTTCAGAATAAGCGGATCGCAGTTTTAGAAATGGATTTCCGTGACCGAAAAGTTTACGGGAGTTTACAGAAACGCACCCTTGGCGTTTGGGTAGAAGCTAGCTTGAGGTGATCCTTGTTGTGCAAATGTATACTAGTTATACCATGAGAAATAGGACGTTGGCTATTTAACAAACGCATTTCAAGTATTTTGTCAAATGAGTTGATAAATGGTTAATTTGAAGTTAAGAGCTCGAATTAAAACAAATAACCTTAAGTTAGGGTAATGGTTTCCAAAAAGAAAGATACCTATTTTCTCAAAGGGGAACCGAGCATTAATCTCTATTTGATTATTTGCCCACTACTCGAGAAACAAACTTAAAGTGCACCTAAACCCCAAATATTTTTTTTCGCTGAAATAAATCGTTGGACCTGTTTGAAATTGTGCCCTTGTTTGTTCTTTTTTGCCAAATATCGGCTTTTTATAGGTTTCCGTACTTAAAAAAAATAAACAACATTTGGTACACGACCGAGTGAGGAGGGGTGTGAGTCTATCTTTGATTTGATGTCACATACTGATTTGCATCGCATTATAAATATAATTATATATTATTATATATTATTATAATATAATTATATATTATTAAGTCTTTGTAAACATGCATGCAAATCGATTTTTAACGTCAATTTAAGAATAGACCACGCCCCTTCTCACTCGGTCGTGTGCCAAAGGACGCTTACTTTTTCGTATGTTTTGAAGCCTAAAAAAAAGCCAGCATTGGGCAAAAAAGAACAGAAGAGGGCGCATTGCTTTTCGAACTGGTACAAATTTTTATTTTAACGAAAACAAATATTTTGGGTTTACGTGCCCTTTAAATAACTTTTTCAAGTTGCAATTCATTCGAATTATCGCCATCCGTGGCCAAAAATGCTCATTTGTTTTGGTAAATTGAGTCAGGTCGTTTGCGTCATATATCTTTTTGAGCCATAAAATCAGCGACATAACTCCTTTACATTTTCCAGTAAAAACAAGACTGAAACGTTATGTGTTCTTGAAGAAACCGAAGAAAACATGAGCCCTTAACTTGAATTATTGCTCTGTTTGCAGATTTGCAGCGAGTCGTATTTTTACGCCAAGATCACAATGCTAGAAGCTGAGGAGATCATTTCATTAATGGCGAAGCCAGGAACGTTTCTTGTGCGCCGTGGAGTTTGCAGTAAAGAGTTCATTCTGACTGCTAGAGCACCTGAAGGAGGCCCGTCGTTCAGACATTTGCCTTTTAAATACGACAAGGCAAGCAATACCCTGGTAGCCCAGTTTGGTTCTATGGCGGAGAGCATGAGTTTTCATACACTGAATGCGCTTGTCAGTCACTTCCAAGTGACGCCAATCGAGTTCGACGAGGATTCGCCCGATTTAGTTCTGACTCTCCCTTGGAACAAGACCGCAGTATAAACATTTTGCTTTGTCAACTTCTACAGTAATTTTAAATTAGGCTACAGTGGAGTCAAAGTTGTCCTCAAAACGAAATAAATATGGTTACAACAGACAATCATAGCAAATGGGCCTAACCAATGTTAATTCGAATTCAACACGTGTAGTCCACACGTGCTGGGCGTTTCCGAGAAGAATTAAATTTAATAAAGAATGGAAATGAGCTACGCAATAATGCTGAGGAATCATCGAATGTATAGCATTTAGAGATGTTTGCACAATTTTGTAAAGTAATAACATAAAATGAGTTAGTTCTTTCTGTTATAAATAAAATCGATAAGTAACTGTACAAAAGCCTAAATTTTTTCTATCCCAGCGAAGATCGAAGATACGTTGATAACGTTTATTCAGGTTGCCAGGTGGCAAATAATGTATTCACCAAAAAAAAAAGAACTGCCGCTGATTTTTCCATGAGCATATTTTATTTTATTTTATTATTTTTTATTTATGGACGTGTTTTTGTACAGCCCCGAAACACATTCACAGACGACTAAATAACCCGACAACTCTGTGTATTAATATCAGGCCCTGAAAATATCGAAAAAGCGAAAACATGAATTGTAAATTGGCAATTATGAAAAACTAAGTCACCTCAATATGATCCAGTAAAGTGAAAAATTAATCACTACCGGCTTTTTGAAGGTCATTGATTAAATATTAATTTAAAAGAATATCTCCCCAAGACTTGGAGAGCATACTTCGAGATCGTTCTTGCAATTGAATTCAATCGTGGCCATTCTTTGGTTCGAGATCGAATTTGGATGATTTATCCAGAAAATACCCAATTATTTCAATCGATTGCCTGCAAAGAAGAAGTTTGATTTTTAAATTTCACTGCTTGGGAAACTTTGCTAGTTTTAGTTTCAGTTCGTAGTATTTCTAAATTACTCCTGATGACACACTAGAACGCCTTTGAAAATTATACCACTCAAAGTGTCGTAAAACAAACAAACAAAAAGCCACTGAAATAAACCAATTAATCAATGATTAATGGATTAAACCACATAATCAACCAATCGCCATTTGAGGCAAACCTTTTCAACCGGCAAAAAAGGCAAAAGCCAATCAAAAAAAGAAAACCTAAGGAAACGATTTGGACACCCAATAAAAACATATCCGCAACTTTAAAGCAAAGTGGTGTCTCGCGAGAAGATATCAGTACAAAAAGTAATCTCGTTCCCAGGTTTCTTTATTCCTGGCGCTGTCTTCAGTCGGGGAATCAATGGTGTTTTCGTCTTTCCGGCCGACGAATCCCTGTATTTCTTTTGATATTTCTTTCAGCATCTCCTTGGTGTATTCTTCAATGAAATCCGACAGCTGGGCATCAGTGGGTTCAGCTTCACGAATCTCTCTTGCTTCGATGAAGGAATCATTTAATATGGCAATGAAAAAATTCATGGTGAAGACCGTCATCAATAAAAAGTAGGAAAACAAAAAGAAAGGTCCCAAGAAGCGGTTGATGGACTCCAGCTCGTCGTAGTTCGTTCCTTTGGTAATAAAAACGAATAACACAGTATGCTTAGGAATTTACTTTGAAAGAGAAAAACTAATAAATCCCTAAGAGCTAATAGCCGGTCTTTTTTGTGGACGCTTCTCAAATGTGATTAAAGATATGACATTCTTGAAAACAACGAACTTGATTTCTTTACAAAGTGCGACTGCTTTCGAATAATTGCGAATACACATCATCATCATCATCATCATCATCATCATTATTAGTACCATTATTATTATTACTGTTATTATTATTATTTTTATTATTAATAACTTTTCCCCCCTTGTTTTAGCGATTTCATATTATATACTATTTTAATGGTTAGCTTTTCTTCTTAATAAATATCTTTTATTACAAAAAGGTCGAGAATGGCTCATCTATTGCACTGATAACACACTCCTCAGGATCTTAGATGTAACCAGTAATGTGATCTTTGCGTTATATCCTCCACATTGGCGCGAAGAACCATGTTTGGTTTTTCACGCTGGAAAAGCTAAATTGGTCACCACAAAGAGATTCCAATTCGAACATTTCCAGCGTCTGCTCTCTGTTCCCTGGCAAACGACCACTTCTCAAAACATCAATAAGCTTTCGAATGAATATCTTTTCACTTACCAATTTACCTTATAAACTGGGGTATAAAACGCGTGTTTTCACTTTCCTCGCCAAAGGAGCACGGGAGACTGTTTTGAAAATACTCCTTGGAGTAAAATACGTTTTCTCTCCCATTGCCTCATCATAGAATTGCCTTACCTTTGCCGAGAATTATTTCAAACGAATTCACAATTGATCTTGGAAACGTGGAGAAAAAGTATGTTGCACTCCCAAACACCATGTTACCAAACGTGGCAAATCCTAGCAATAACACGGTGAAGCAAATCGAGTATGATATCAAAGGATCTCTGGCCACATTGATGCTCTTAGCCATAATAGAGACATGCTTGTTGAATTTCAAGATGCGAAGAAATTTCATAGTTGCCAGAAAAATGACCATGGCTAGGAACACACTCTCGATATCTGTCAACAGACTGACGTAGTCAAAGCTCATTCTTGCATAGGGATTTTCTTGAACTTTCTCCACTAGCCTCCTATAAATGAAGAGAATTGGCATACAGACCCTGTTCTGTTTAAATGATTCTGTGTAAATGAGGGACATCATTTACGGGTTATTTATCGAGCCCTACCCAATGAACCCGAGCTTTAGTAAATCATCTAATATCCGTTTGGCAAGGGACGAAGCCGAAAAAAAACGGGTGAGAGAATTATAGCAAACTTCTATCACCTGACACTGAACAGTATTTTAATATCTTGTTTCTTAAGATCAATGGTTCAGTTAGAAAGCATCAATATCATGCAGAAAAAGGCCTTGCACGCGGCAATGCATCTTTCAGTTGTAAGTAATTCTAAGCCTCATCACGCACTAAGATAGAAATAAATTTCTGGGAAGACTCTCTGTAGTAGAAAAAGCAAAATTGTACTTCCGCGAACAAAGCGTTTAACAAAAACCAAAAATACAGTCAAAACAAAAACAGTTATCTTACCCGGTGTACTCTGATTTGAAGAAGAACATTACAATCGTCGATATAGTGAAGCAGATAAAGGCGAGCTCGGTGACGTTCCATATGTCTTTGAGGTACTGCCATCCTGACTGGATCATTTCTTTAATCTCGTGGTAAATAGAATAAATGAGAATTAAAACAATGAGAACATAACATACGATTAAGATTGCGTTTGCGCTGCCCAAAAGAGAGACCGGCTCGATTTTATATGACGGGAAAATCCCTCCAGTAGGTAGCGACTCAAATTTGTACTTAGAAATCGCGAAGAGGTTTGTAGCCGGTTCGAACACCACAAATTCTAGCAACACTATTCGCGTGAGTCTGTTGATCCAAATGTCTCTTTTTAGATTGGAGAGCACATTTTGAGCGGTTTCCATGTCGTATCCTAACTCGGCCACGAGTCCACCTCCCACGTAAGTATTAAGGTTAGTGACGATGGGTAAGGTCTCTAAGGACGTAGCGTCATGGTACTCCACTGTTTGCCCACAGGTGATTGGTATGAATGGACCTGAAAGATAAAAAGATAAAATGACTGATATCAGCAGAGAGGTCACGTACTGAGAGAGAATTACATTCAGCAATTCAGATTAAGCAACAGCAGTAGTAGGTATAAACTAGGAAAGGTAAAGGGGGCAGGGTTGGCGTAGTGGTGAGAACAATCGCCCTCCACCAGTGGCGTCATAAGTGGGTTGAGTCTGATGGTCCTCTTCTCTGCTCCGAGAGGTTTTATTCTGGGTACTCCGGTTTTCCTCTCTCTCCAAAAACCAACATTAACTTGATTTGATTTGGGAATTGTAAAGATTTAGAATTGTAAATTACGTTGAATTTACTTGGTATAAATTATTATTAGTAGTAGCATTATCATTTATAAAACAGCTTACTTTGTTAACTGGAAGCCTATGTGGGCATCCAGCCTCTTCCAGAGGCCTAAGGTGTCCCGAATGTTGGGTAACCCTTTAACCGTTTTACTTTTGATATTGGCCATGCAGACCAATTAAATTAATAAATTATTATTCGTCCACGGTTTATCAGAGAGGTTCGCCATTTTCCTCATCAACTTCCTTTGGAGGAAAGCAGTCTGAGGCATGTATATCATTGCAGCTTTAATAAAGAAAACGTGAAAGGGAGAGGAAAGTAGAGTAAGCCTACTGGTAAAGAATAGTAAGAGCTTAAAATATAGTAAAGAAGAGCTGCTAATAAATAAGCAAGAGGAGAAGAAAAAAACATAAACAAGAAGACCAAACGATTGTGGAAAATTGCGTGTACAATTTATAACACTGTGTCCCTTAGAAAAAGTCTGTTTTTAGACCTGAGTCAAAGTCACCAAAGTCGCTACTTTGGTTACTGCTTTTGGTGGTGGTCTCAATACTCTGGCTGCTCTTGTTACTGCTGGAATGGCCGCTGTCGCTTTTGTCATCGCTCAAGCCCACTACATAAGCTGGTGAAGCGTCAATCAACTCAAGTTTGGCGTCAGCTGAAGTGCTTCTACTGTTGCCTGTTGAGTAGTCATGGTAACACCTAGGGAACCATGTCTTCATTTCAGGATAGATGTGCCAGGCATCACATGGTTCTGTGAGGAAGACAACAACAGGATTTTTAGAGGATAAGTAAACGGTATCTCATTTATAGAGCGCCAATACCACGAACATGCTACCGCATTGAATCTATAATCAATCATCTGAAGGATGACTGGAAGTCCTACGGCCAGGACAAATTTCGACAACTCCCCATAAATATGCCTTTAAAAAGCACATATATAGTATGTTACTCTCAGTAATGGAGGCCGAGAGTGATTATGTTGAAACGCCTAATCTTTTGCATAAAATCGCAACTTGACATGGTTGATGTATAAGTTACATATTTTTGTTTAAAAGTAACGGTTTCGTAAAACATAGACAAGTAAAAATTAGCGATCGAAAAGAGCAACGTTTCGGTGACACCAAGACACCACTCGAACTTGAAAGTGGTGTCACGATGTCACCGAAGCGTTGTTCTTTTCTATTGCTAATTTTTACTTGTCCATTTTTGTTTAAACTCTCTGTATCCTCTCGTTCTCGCCATTCCTTAAAATCTAATATTGTTGTAGTATTGTGACTGTACTAATAACTCAAGCGAGTCGTACAAGAAATGAAATGAAAGATATTTTGCATCTTATGGGAACTCGGAAAAAATCCGAGCCCCAGATGGGGCTAGGATATTTTCCGAGTTCCCATAAGATGCAAAATATTTTTCATTTCATTTACTGTACTAATAATTGTTGAAATTCTTAAAGGTTTTAATTGTTGTACTTTGTAGTTAACCACTGACTGCTGTATTATTGTAGCTCCGCCCACCGTGATCAGCCTTTGTTATGGGCGGAGCCAGTCTCCCTCGCAGCCGCTCGGGCCGGAGTCACGCAACGCTCCCCGTACCGACGCGTGGGGACGTGGAACGTTGCGTGACTCCGGCCCGAGCGGCTGCGAAGGAGACTAGGCGGAGACGGACCATAACATTTTTTTGTATTTATTTGATTATTTATCATTAAACATTATTATGATAAAGGCTTGCAATTTCGAATGGATGAACGTACAAAAGAATGGTTCTAGAAGGTCAATTTGAAAAAAAGTGCCAGCAAAATTGAAAGAACAAGTTGCTCTCCTTGCTAGAGTTCATTTGTACGTTATCTGTAATGCTTAACTTGAAGTCACTTTTGGCCTCTTGGAAGTAGTTCAATTGACCCTAAAGATTCCGAGTTTAGGGACGGCTGGTTCATCTTGTGCGCTTATTGCTATTACACAAAAATAATAGATACAGAAAAGCTCGCTGTTTTGGAAAGACAACGGCGTTATCAGATTTAAATACTGATAGGGAATTGATGTGGGCGTCTTCCTGGTCTTCTCGTGTTCATGGATTTGCCAAAATCTAAAACAGAAGTAATATTATTATAACAAGGGTGGTGTAAGCCAAAGAAGAGAGCCTGAAAGAGAAGAATTATTATTTTGGAAATAGTGTCTACTTTGATTTTGCAGTGCCCGTGCGGCTATAAAGCTTTAAGTTACATAAAAAAAAAAAAAAAAAAAAAGATTCGATGACTTTGTGCAGACGACACATTGAGAAATTATCTGAAACGATATGAAAGACGAATCAACGGGAATAGCAAACTGAGCAGACATGAAAATCTCAGACCAATCGCCAGTATTTGCCACTAATTACAACCTGCTTTGGGTAAAAGTAATTAATTGTGGCGGTCAGCTAGACATGGCTACCAGTGGTGTGTGAGAAATCTATTTTTATGAATTATATACAGCGAAAACAAAATAATCCATCGAAATTAGGTAGTGTGGCTTTAATTATTTCCCCCAACTAACTAGTCTAAAACATTTTTACAGACGACCTCAGTGCCATTTATAGTGGATTACGTTTACCAAAGGGCAATTGGTGTGTTGACTTCGCACTTCAAAGCCACATTCCCCAAGCTTATTTTGCCATTTTCATCAATAATTAACAAAACCTTCCATTGTTGATTAATACAAACCCAAACTCGTTTAATAACAGGCGGTCGAATTTTCATAAACGTATTATTTCTTTTGAGAAATTTGTTTTGTTTTTTTTAGCCTATTTTAGTTTGTGTTGGGTTTGAACGTTTTTGAGCACATGTCACATTCACGGAAAGTTCACATGCATTATTTCATTGCAGGCTGACCATTTAAGACAATATTTGTCTAAATTGACTCATACCTTATTGCTCTAATGGGAAAACCAGCAAATATTGGAAATGGCAGACAAGGTGCGTGGCCCGTATTTTATTTAATCTCTGATAAAAATTAACAAAGAAGAGACGTCCTTTCCTTGTCAGAAATATTTTAATATGTACGTGTCATGAGGTGATACAAATTATGTAAATATACCAAGCAAACTTTGCAAGGAATGAACAGAACACCAGGAAATCAACTCTTTCGATGTTTTTTTTTTTTGGCACACCCATCTATAAACTCAGAGGAAAACAAACAAGGTACGATGGCGGATGATCTGAACTCTCGAAGCCTTTCCTTGACAATCTTCGAAGTCGGTTCGCTGGTTCTGTTAAACATTTTGTCTTTGACAGGAAACACAATGGTTTGTATTTCAGTCTACAGAAACACGCGACTTCGTACTACAACAAACCTGTTTATCATCGCTCTAGCCATTACTGACTTGCTGTCTGCCATGTTTGTGATGCCGTATGGTATCGCAGTGCTTATAACAAGCCAATGGATTTTTGGCGAAGTCCTCTGTCAACTACACTTTTTCTTCAGCGCATTTGTCATATACGTCTCGCCTGTAACCATGGGTCTTACAGCTGTAAACCGCTATGTGCGAATATGCAAGTCTGATCAGAAATACAAGAGGTTGTTTTCAACGAGGAAGTCGATATTGCTGTTAGCGTTGGTGTGGACGTTCGTTGCATGTTACGTCATCATTCCCAGTTTGGTTGGTCTTCAAACGTACAAGTTTGTTCCTGGTTATGCCACGTGTGCTCCTTATCCTCACACTGAGACTTGGAAGACGATCAACTACGCTATTCTCGTTTCGCTTTTCCTTATTGCGCCCTTATCGGCGACCATATTCAGCTACATAAAAGTCGCGAAGAAGATTCGTGAACACAACACCGCGGCCTCGTCTTCAATCCGGAGGGGAGAAGGAAGTATGACCACGATCACTGCAAATGAAATACGAGTCAGCAAATCGTTGTTCACTATCGTTTTTGCCTTTATGATCTGCTGGATTCCATTCTGGATCACTGTTATTTTGCGGCGCTTCCATTTTGTTCAGAAGATGCCAAGAAGCGTTGAACTGATGTGCATGTGTTTCCTTTACTTGTCTAATACAATCAACCCATTCATTTACGCAGGCATGAATCCTGCGTTCAGAGGAGAAGTTTGTAAAATGCTTTGCTGTTGGCAACGACGGAAAGTTGGGGAGGAGTGTACAGCCGCAAAAACAAACATAGAAGATGCAGAAAGCAATGTTGTTTCCAGGGGCCGTGCTTGTACAAAAAATCCGTCACCAGAAAAGGTAGAAGTGAAAGTAGATTGTCACGAAGAGGCCGAAGAACAGGAAGGGGAGTATCGCAAAGTAGTAAAAAGCCCCACGGTAAATGGGATGAAACAAAAGTCTAAAAGTGGAGGCGATAGTTTCCATACCACGCACATGGATGGGACCGTGTAGCTGTCATTTATATTTAATATCATGGATGCAAAGAGAAAGCAAAGTTTATTCACCAATAAATTGCAGCAAGTGATCGAATGAGGTCGTCGTCATTCCTTGCTTAAAATTGTCCCCACTCCTTGAAACTGAACTTTAGAGGGGAACTCTTTTGCTGTCCTCGGTTTTCCAAAACTTGGAAAAGCTTCGAAAATATCCGGTGTTCTTCTATTATCTTCGAAAATCTTCGTACGTATTCGGATGATCATCGGAAATCCTTGTCGGACGACGGAAATCTTCGTGTGGTCTTCGTTAATCTTCGGAAGATTTGTACGATCTTCGGAAATCTTCGGAAGGTTTTACACGATCTTCGGCAGTCTTTGAAATACATTGGTTGGCCGTCGCCAGTCTTTCAGTAACTTCGTTTTAACTTTGGAAATGTTCGTTTAATTTGCACTCGTGCTACGCTTTTCTGCACTGTGTTTACACTTGTGCACTATGTTAACCAAAAATGCACTCCTTTTTAACCAATCAGAACAAAAAAAATTTTTCCATTATATTATTTACACGAATGAATATTGAGCCGCAGTGAGATCTAGGCACTTATAGGAAACCTTTAGGGCGTTGAAATCCTTAAAACAAATTCACCTTAGATTGAAATAAGGCCCAAACAGAAGAGCGGGCAGCAGCGGTTGGTGTTTGTCCTGCCTGTCGGCTTCACGAGCGATTTGTGTTTTTTTGATATGTCGTGACGCCGGCACGTGGTGGTGGCTACACAAGTTACAAAGTCTGACGGTTCGTCGCGAAAAGATCAACTCATGAAATTTCTCGCCTTTTTTTCCTGCAAATTTTTAGCTGTCGCCATCGCAGCACTTGCGCGAGGGTAGCTTCACACATGAAGAAACAAAGGCAAAATTACTGTGTGTGTATTAATATAAGTTCGATTAATTACTCAATTACTGATATTTCCCAGTTCTATATAGAAATCACACGTTCATAGAATTCTATTGCAGGTAAAATTTAATATTTTTACAATTATTTTAACCAATTGTGTTTTTTTTTATTAATCGGTTCAGACAAAACACACGTTTGCAAAGAATCCGGCAAAGTTTCTGGTAAAAAAAAAAAAAAAAGGCTTCCAAACATAAGCCAAGATAAGTCGAATGAGTTAGATCTAGTTAATGTTATAATAAGAAAATGTTAGACAAAAAAATAAAGTAGTGAAAAAGTACTTTATAGTTTTCTTTCTTATTTTTAGTTCGTGTTCAGTTAAGTGTCTAAAAATTAAAGGAGCTCTGTACGTCATGGGAGATTTGCTTTTTTTCGGCCAAAAGTACACAGAAATGCTACTTAATGGCCTTTACTCATTCCGAAATGTAGAAGAAAGATATCAATCGATTTTTTTCCTGAATAGTCATTCATAGAACAGTTTTGGCCATGGCTTCAAAATGATGCGCAAGAACTTAAAAAATCTAGCCTATTTTTTTAATGCAATTTATTTCCATCCTTGCAATCCGTAAAAGAAGAAGGCAGTATTTTTTGGTATCAGTGCAGCAACACGTTCTTGAGTAAACAGACTGCTTCATTATTTTTGTGGATTATCCTGAGGTAAAGACATCTTTTAGAGGGTCTCAATGGGGTTAACCCACTGTTTTACCTCTTTTGCTCCACTCTCTTACATTTTGACAGAGTCCGCGTCCCGATAGGCTTTTTTGACAAGACCAAACCAACACACATCACTGACAAGCAAAACAAAAATCTCAATGTACCATTTCCAACAAGGGACGTTTCTTTGTTTTTCACGTAAGGGAAAAGAATTACCGGTAGTCGGGAAACCCCCGGCACCCTCCTGCCCCCTCCCCGCCCTAATCCTAATCCCCTTGTTATTGACACCCTCTTTTTAGCATTTTTACAGCACACAGAAATAGCATAACAGAGCCCCTCAATAAAAGGGAAACCATGTGTTATACCCAACACTGATAAACAACAACAAAAGAACACAAAACGAAACCCAAAACACTCAAATGCACAGGTAAAACTACAATCCCATGAGACATATCCACGGACGACCATGGTGTGAACTGTCTTTTTTACCTGGATTGATCCTTGCTTGACGCAAACGGGGAAGACTGACGATAAACATCTTTTTGTTGGAAAAGAAATTTTCTTTTTCGAATTCCTGTCCGTTGTACCATTCAGAAGCATACAGGCTGGGAAGCATGTGGTTTTCTGCCCACCACCAGAATGTGTGCACATCCCTGACCTAAAACACCAAAATGTAAGATTAATTCATAAATGAATTGCCTAATATTTTAACTCTACAAGGAATTTTCATGTTGTCTTTTGCCACAGTCCTCGGAAACTTGTTTATCTTGTAACTCTGGTTTGACTGATCGCGATCTACCTTCATGCGTCCACAGTTGAGCACCGTTTGACCGTGAATCGTTTCTGATTCTTTTAACAAAACAATCACTACATTTAAACCAATGCGCATTTTTACCGTGTGCGGTTTAATTAATTACTTCCTGTAAAAGAAACAGAAATGAAGTCGTTTAATACCTAGTATCAACATGTGTTTTTTCCGAACAGTTCTCGCATATTTCATACGTTACATGTTGGGAGAATTTGTAAAAACGAGAACTCAACTGATCCCTGGTGTTGATATTCTCATTCCCTGTGTTACCAGTGATACAGTAAGGAGACGTTGGATAGGGGTTACTATTGGATTGCAGAGGCTTGCCAGTTGCCAAATTTTTGCATCACCATTCAATACCTTTCATAATTAAGACCAACTGATCTTGAAAAGGATGTGAATGAGTAAACAGACCACACTTCAATTGCTATAATTCTCATAATGGCAGGGAAGAATCTGAGCTAACATTGCATGTCAAACCACAATTTAGGTGGTATTTGAGTTGGAGGCAGCCATTGGTAAATTTTGATTTCTTTCGGGATTATTCTCGATGGGAAAGTCCACTAATCACTAACACTTTAGCAAGTTTAAAAAAAATCGTGCCAAGTATTGCAGTATGAGGCCGCAGTATTGGCACATCACTGGGTACAAACTTCATCCAATTTTGTTTCATTGAAAAGGTTTCAAATTGCAAAATGCACCCAGGGGGAAAATAGACTGTAAAAGGCCCTCCTCTATGTCTTATACAAAAGCGATAATTAATTACCTTGTCAAGTTTTGTATTAAAAATATCCTGAATATTCTTGGACATGTAAATCCGGTCGACGCTTCGGCTTCCATAAGAAGCTATTGAAAGAAGAAAAATGAAGAGGAGTTGCACCGCAACTTGGTAAAATACTGTAAACATTTTGACTTCGTTGAGGCGTTTTTCCCGGTCTAAGGAAACTTCAATGGGATCAGGCAAACTCTTCACTGGCATGGCATTCCTTATTTTGTCTTCTTCGGTAGTGGCATCTCCCAGATCGTCTTTCATTAAATCCGAAACCTCTTCATCATACACTTCATCCCTTTCTTCCTCGGGGGGCTTCCGAAACAAAATCGCCAAAATCGATGCCACCATAAGTACTTTTAGTGGCTGCAGAAAAAAGATGTCCTGCACCAGAGATATGATGATAGATGATATCCACTTGTTGGACTTTTCCTTGCCCCATATCATGCTGTAAAACATAGAAAACGTTGCGCCCGTTAGAGAAGTCAGTAACGCCAAAGTGTATGCAACGTAATTAAACCAATACGGCAGTCTGAATTTCTTTCTCTTCTTCGTTTCAGGAGAAGCTTTTCTGCCAAATGCTTGTGCGCCACTCAGTTTGGGGTTTGGCACAGTCCGTTCCATTTTTCCTTTTACATTTTTAAGCTTTGTTGCTTCTTTCTGTGTTTTGACCGCTTTGGCTTGTCTTTTATCTTTTGTTGTCTTGTCAATTGAGGCCTCTTTCTTTTCTTTGTACTTTTCTGCGCTTGCTGACTCACAACCTTGCTCTCTTGCTTTAATGGGAGGTTTGGTGCATCGGAATAAAGTAATTATCAACAGGTTCACAGGTAATACGACCAGGCTGCTTTGCACACCGATCATCAGCTCGCGCCAGGTGAAGTCAATAGGACCAAACTTAATCCGAAGACTGTCTTTTGCATCGCCAAGCTCGTAAAACATAGCATTTGCAAGCATAGAAGAGAACAGGATAGCCATACAGCAGGAGAGCCTTTGAACTCGAGTAAAAGTGCTATTAGGTGGCCTCGTGTACACTGAAAACCACAGATGCCCATCCCCTGCAAACCAACGAAACCAACAAAAGAAAACAGTTTAGGAATATGACCAAGAGAGAGTATGATGGACTACAGGCTATAACAACGTAGAATCAATGTACATAGTGAACTGTAAGCCATCCATCCTACATCCAGGCATCCATCAATCACTCCTTCCCTTGTATGTCCATCTGTGTGTTAGTCAATCACTTAATTGATCTGAGTGTTCAACCAACAAAACTTTATTTAGTAATAGCGAAAAAGAAAATGACCTGCCCCTCAGGTAGCAATCGGCAATCTAGGTGGAACAGACAAACATGTATTACCGAATTAAGGCATGAAAATCCTGTAACAATCAGGAACAAAAGAGGTATACATTAATACAAGAAAATGATGATGAAGTATAAACAAAACTTAGAAAACAGTGAGAATAAGGAAACGTAAATGCAAGGAGAATAAAATAGCTGAGGACGAAAAAAGAGAGTGTGACACAGTCACTCATTCCAGCAATCCATCTCTTAATGATTCCATCAAACAGCATTTACAATCGATTAATTTACAATCGACCAATCATTCAGTCAGTTATTCACGCATTAAATCTATTACCTATGTCCTTGGACACCCTAGTGGAAAACAAGTTTTGGAATCCTGCCATCTGCTTGTAGTCAGCGACAAATATCGTCCTTTCAATGAGACCATCATCCTTTTCCACTGCGAGCCAGCGATTGCAAATGAAGAACCATTTCTTATTTGAAGTCACATGACGAACAACAATCTGGTGCAGTTTCCAGGATGGACTTGCGCCTGCGTTATCATGCCAAACTCTAACATAGTTTAGATGACCCAGGGAACTTGGTAGCCTGGACAACAAAGACTACGATTAGATAACGACAACGTGGCGATTCTAAAATAAATTGAGTCTATAGAAGGAGTCCAAATAATAATTTTTCCACAAGCGCGCGTTGGATAAGAGAGATATCGAAGAGGCACGTAGTACCGAGTTTGCCATAATCACGTATAGTCATCATATTAAGAGCATGGTATAATGATGGCTAAGCCAAACAAAACTCTAGAAATACATTACCCAATGCTCTAGTTTTTAATAAGTAGCAATAGTCTTCTGCGATACTGTTTCTACTTTTTTTTTTAAAGATCTTGGTATTTTCTTTAAGTTGCCGGATATTTAACTGCTTTAATAGGAATGACCGACGCTGTTGCCATTGCATTTTGTCAAAACTCTGTTGATGAGGGGTCTTCTTACCTAGCCACAAAGGTACCCACACTGCCACGCGAAAAAGGGTTCTTACAACCAGTCATATCTCGAAGTGGTAATATTTCACTCTCGCCATTTTCACCGTTAATGTACATGGACACATTAGCAGTGGTGCCAGATCTTCCAAACATTCCTGTATAAACTGTAATCTCGTAACTCTGATTCCCAGGTTGTCTGGTTGTTACCGGTATAGGCGCAGACGTCTGCAAAACATGAATTGGAGTTGGTCTGTTTGGCGTACGTCCGATATACAAAGGCGTATTTCAAGCTAATATCTAACATGTCTACATCACTTTCGATTAATGGTTGGCGCGCGCGATCACTAACAAATACTGTATAATCTTCCCTCGAGTTCGTGCTATTTCTTTTTAAGAGGGCAACTTCAGTCTAAAGTCGATCTTCATTCTTAAAGCGAATGTCAAGGGAGGTATCAATAAATGTTAGAGGAAGACGAACAGCTGCAGCTTTCATTAGTCCACGGTGCTGTAGAGTCCGGGCTGCAGACAACGGATTCCCTAATCATCAGCTAGCATGCAAGACTTGACCCTCCCCTGGCCAATGGCACGCGAGGAATAATCAGCCATCAAAGATGTCATCGACGCAGAAGCAATGTTGGCTCCCTATTTCCCCAGACTGCAGAAACTGGTCTCAATTCTTATAACATGCCAAGTCTTACCGTACCATGAAATACTTCAAAATTCGCACTATATATTTCCTTCACTGTACACAACTTTCGAATTTTAGTGATTTGAGGGGTGGCCATTAGTATACCAAGAATTGTCATTAGTATGCATTAAAATTAGTTAAAATCGTTCAGAGAATTCGAACTAAAGTTTAAAGGACAGTGTTGACGCTCAACGTCTGTAGGCAGAAATTGGACTTAGGTTCTGCAAATGTGGCTATGTCACCTCAGAAGGCTCCCTTTAGGAATGGATTACTGAAAAAGCTTGTCTCAATTACCTGTTTACTGTCTCTATTATCCACTCTCCTCGCAATGACCACGCCAAGAATGTATAACATGAAAATTACACCCACGGCGATAATGACTCCAACATTTCTTGTCTTTCCAAGATTGGCAAATCCGAAAAAGACGTCATCAAAATCCATAGCGTTTGGTGACACCAATACATCTCCTCCGAATGCGGTCAGGTGATTGCACAAACACTGTATCTTGTCGTCGGTTGTTTTTGGACCAGGCTACGGATAAATGAGTGTCAGTCTGAGCTCCGAAAAAGCAGCGGTCACCAGAATGTAACTGCTAACCTAAAGAATCGCTAATTTAGGGGCTTGCTCTTCATTTTCGAATGTAACAGAGGCCTACAGCCCACAGTAATTCCAAAAGAAAAGGCCGACCGAAAGCAGTCGGTATCAGCCAAACTTGGAATTACTATTGGGGCATGCGATTCCCCTTATGTACGATGTCCTCGCGAAAAAAGCTTTGACAGAGCCCTTAAGCGCCATGTTCCTTAAACCGCTCATAGTTTTCCTACACCAGAATGCCGGACATTCAATAGAAACGAGTCAATGTAAGTTGTAGTACGGGACAGCAATAGGTAACAACAAAAGGTGCATTATCAAATAAAAGACATGAAACAGGAAAGAGAGACTTTCCTAACATGTTAACGCTTTCCTTATTATCTTAACTTGCACTATTAATCCCTAACGTATCAACACACGCTTTTCATTTCGTTAAGTAAAATTTTTCCTCTATAATGCCGTTGCTCCATTGCGCATAGAAACCGCACACCCCTGACCCATAAATTAAGGTGCTTATAAGACTGCTTCAGTAGATAAACTGCTATGATCACTTACGTACCTTTTACTTTAAACTACCTTACATTGGTCCTTTCTCTATTATCACGCAGAAAAAGGTTCGCCACTTTGCTAAACGCTATTGTAATAACATTGATATTAAGCTGGTTTTATCATCATTTAAAATCGGTAACTTGTTTAGTGTAAAGGATCCTATCCCTTGTGGGCTCCGTGCGGGTGTGGTATATAAGTTTTTGTGTGCGGGCTGTAGTGCCTGCTATGTCGGCGAAACCACCCAGCATTTTTCCACGCGCGTACGTGAGCACATTTTCAGTGATAGGACCTCGCATATTTTTAAACATTTACAAATTCTGAACATTGTCGCACTTTATGCTCTAGAGACTGTTTTAGCATCCTAGATCATGCTTCCACCACCTTCCAACTCAAGATAAAAGAAGCCATTCATATTCAATGGCAAAAACCTACACTTAATCATCAACTTTATCATGTTAACTTAAAACTTTCTCTGTAATAATTTACATTGCCATGGTTCCTTTTGTTCTTAAACTTAATTAGTATTTTGTTTCACACTATATATTCAACTCTGTACTTTGTACTGATTTAAACTGAAGATGACAGAAATTTCTGTCGAAACATGTTTTTAAAAAGTGTCGTGTTGTTTCTGAAAATTTCGTTATGCCTGCTGCTATCCAGTCTTGTATATCTAGTAGTAACAACTATTATAATTAATGAAAGTTTTTAGCTTCTACATTTTTTTACCAGTTTTATCCTTTTTAATGGTGTTTTTATTGATATTCTTAAATAAAGCGATTATCATATTATTATTTTCATTAGTTGTTAACGGCTTAAAATTATTCATCTACCTACAGTTTCCAAGTGACTTTTTTATCCTTTTTATCTTAGTAAACTTAACATAAACAACAAGTCTTACCGTGCAGCCAGCTGTACTCCATTCTTCTTTGACTTCATCCCAGAAAATACACGTGTAGAGGCTGACGTCGAAATTGTACACTGCCGACACATTGATCTCTAATACGGGTTTTTCCGCGAGCGCTATTGTCACCTCAAGTTTTGGAGGAGGTTGCTTTTCTTCAATCACATCACAAAGTTGATCTGCATTTTGATCATAAGATAGCGATCTACGCTTGCGCCTCCTTTTTTTACCACTTTTCTGTCTTTTCCACCAATTCATTATTTTTTCGACCACTTTGGTACAATAATGCCGCTGCCAATCAAAAAACATCACGCAGCGTCGGTCATGCAAAGTAATGCTTTTCCGTCCTTTTTTCGCTCTGACGTTGTTCACATAGCTAACAACGTATGTTTCTACCATTTTTTTTACTTCGTTTTCATCACTTATGTTTCCAATTTTCAGTAATAAATTGTTATAATCTTGTGATTGTGTGGCATTATCTGTGTCATTACCCTCTTCCCACATATCCTCCTCCTCGACTTCTGTCTCAGTCGACGTGTCGTTCGGGGGGACGTAAAACTGTACACCAACATACCATTTCCCTGCCTTACCAACGGAACTGTTGAAGAAGACTCTGAAAGGATCCTGTAGGCACTTTCTATAAACTCCATAGAAAAGAGGTTCTGGGTGTGTAAGGTGTGAACGACACTGGCTAAAACGTTCAAGCTGCAAGATGTAGCACGACAATAAGTTCACAGTGTTTTTACAAATTGGCGTGTCATTTTGGCACGTCTGAAAATCGATGAAGGCTTTACACATCTGAATATCGTCCTCAATTGTTGAATTGAACAGGAATGTCAGGTCAGGGATCTCATCACAGCTGCAATTCGAATAAGTGTAGTTCTCGTACTTGCAAAAATCAGGACATTTAAAACTCACTTTCTTTTCCCCGTTCTCGGGTGGTGCAGGGGAGGGCACGGAGTCATTCTGGGGTGGTCCACAACTTTTCGGCAAACCAGGCTTCGTAAAGTTGACGTCTTTATATGTGACGTTACTCCTTCGTACGCATTTCATAAAAGCAGACACCATTGTACAGTTCTCGTTTGCAGGTGGCAAACACGACGAAAAATCGGGAATCAGGAAATTATAGTCGAATTCTCTCTCATTTGGTCTTGTCCCATATCGCAAATAAACAGCTAAGATAGTCTCCCTGGCTGGTTCTATTCGAAGCGCAAATGCGGTATCGTCGTGCTGTATTGTAAAGGAATGAAATGCCATGGTCCCATTGCCAGGATTGACAAATGAAACCGGTGGTCTTTCAGAGGTGCGATCCCGATTTGTTGGCATGTATATCTCAATTGGTGTTGTGGTATCCTTCACAGCTATCGGATTTCCATGGTCATCTTTGAATGATAAGCTTATGACTGGCGTTGCTGTCTTGTAGATGCCACTTTTATCCCAAATGTAGGGATCCACGTCTGAAAATTGAATCTGAGAAACGAGAGTAAAAGAAAAAGACAATTATACATAAGGTGGTCAAATCGTTCACGTCGCAGTCTTGGCCAACAACCTTTCCCTGTTTTTAAATTTTGCCGGAACAAACCTGTTTTGGAGGGTTGGATTTTCATTAAGCTTTTCACTAAAATTTTGTCCTAGTTAATACAATTAATTTTGGAAAATGGTTGCAAACTTTGGAGTTTAAGCCGAAACGATATTTATAGCCACTGCACATACAAACAGTTCAAAACCTACCAACTGATTATTTATTTTGTTTATTATTATTTTGTTTTTGCTCCTTCATTCTTTTCAATCAGTTTCTTAATAAAATATAACAGTTGCATGTGAAGGAGGAAGTTCAGTGGCGTTTCAATACAATTCGGCAAACATGGCCAACCACCGAACCCAATAGTGGAAGAGTGATTAATAGAATAGAACGTCGAAATTTTAATCAAAAAGCTCTACGATGATGTTTTCGCAAGGTTCCATTAAAAGAATATTACAACTTATAATTTGAAATAGCTTTCTTGAATTAACCGCAACACTCCCCTGAGTCATGAAAAGGTAAGGGATGCTGAGTGCTGCTTTAGGAGATAAATAAAGGAAAGCCGAAAAAAAGTTAATGCTACAGACTGCAGTTATCCGAAATACAATCTTCTATCCAGAGTCTTCATTCCACTAGTCCAGCGGTCGGTCCAACTCTGCAACGATATCACCCTTTGGTCCAAAAATATCGGACTCCCGGTTGAAATGCGTATGCTTAAGAATCAGGGCCATATTGGACTTCTGATTTACTTCCGATTATTTGTATTGCTTGAAAAAGGAATAAACCAATCAGAATAGTAAACCTAATGGATCCTTTTTTCAAGCATGCGCAGGAACTGCACGACGATTCGACGTAAGTGAGTGACCAATTCGTAGCGATGCATTTACAAAATTCTTAAAGTTCTCTTAGGATAGAACTGTTCTGGTTGAAATCATTTCTTGGGAAGAGACAATTTGAAGAAAGCTTAAAGATTTTACTTCAATCAATTGTAATCAAAACTGTTGACTCTTGATAACAAGGTTTTGACTTACACTTCTGTCGATAAATGACAAGTTAGAATTGCTCATAAAGGGTAAATCAGGTAGCACGAACGACCCTCCATTGACTTCCATAGTCTGCGTATTGTTAACATTGACACCAACTTGTTGTCTTGCAAGCTGCATTGTCAAGTGAGCACTCTCAAACGTAGCTGGACGCTGCCCAGGCAGTAATCTAGCAAGGAAGATTTTTGCCAATGATTCGGACATGTTGAGTGCCTTTTTGGCCATGATTTCAAGCTATGAAGGACATAAAGAAACAACTAAATACATCAGGACCTTTTGTTTTATTTATGGCACTGCTAAATAATCGTGAAGGTATAAAACTTTCCTTTTTTTTCCTGTGGAGACGGACGAGATAACGTAACACGAATCGCTCACAGTTGTATTGACCATGACTAAGAAAAATGAGAGGAAATTGTGATTTTGGGATAAAAATGCGGAGTGGTCTTAATTATGTATTGTCTTGGTCCGCACTGTAATGCCTCCATCAGGCACAAAATTTAACGTTTGTTTGTTCTTACAGTCTATGGCTTTTAATTTATTGCAATACTTTTGTGTCGAGAAGTGTTAACAATGAATATTTTTCTTTACTGACTCACCGCTGTGGCATTGATTGAATGGCTCATCACGACTCCACCCAATACGTGACCTGTCACCATAACAATCAAATGTCCAGCGTTCTCAATTTCTTCTGCAGATGCTGTGTTATTTTCTTCTTTTGACAGTATCTCCGACATGCTCTCGCAAGACTCTAAGGACAGAAGCTAAATGAAGAACATGTTATGAGATTTGATGGAATGCCAGTGCAGAGAGCACCGTGATAATAATAATAATAATAATAATAATAATAATAATAATAATAATAATTTAATTTAAGTCTCAAATCGTTCTAGCTGAACACGAGTGCTCTACTAATTGGGGAGACTGTAAATCAAATAAACTCTAAATTAAATCAAATGTTGGTTTTTGAGGAGAGGGGAAAACCGGAGTACCCGGAGAAAAACCTCTCTGAGCAGAGTAGAGAACCAACAAACTCAGCCCACTTATGACGCCGAGTCCGGGAATCGAACCCGGGACACATTGGTGGAAAGCGAGAGCTCTCACCACTGCGCCAACCCTGCTCCTGATTTGATGTTAAGCAGTATTTTTAGCGGTGTGAATAGACCAAGGTTTTGATAATTTTAATTTTGCACAAACTTATATTAGTTTGCCTATCAGTTGCATCTAGAACAAAGTTTGTAAAGACTTCATGAATTCAAGATACAAAGGTGAAGGGTTTCACTGGATGAAGTAATGCTTCTTTGGTGTCTTACAAACTGATGATTGTTTTCATAAAAATAAGAATATGAATAAGGATAAGAAACGGACCAGAAGAGAAAGAAGAGTAAGAGAAAGAATACATCTTAATCAAAACCTGAATAAAATAAAAGTCACGTTTCCAATAAAAAGTTAAATAAGGCTTAACTAATCAAATCTAGTTACAATCAATTAGTAGATTATAATCTAAAAGTAGTTATATTTCAAAGAATTGCTTCACAAGTTATCTTTGACAAGTTTTCACTGTAGCCAGCAATACAATTATACAGCGTTTTTTGATCATGGCTCATATTTATTTGACGAGAAAAAAAAGTTGCTAGCTTGTGATCTGGGCTCGTTTTACTTATGCAATGTGAGCCCTCGAAGAGACATATGCAAATCGGAGTTGGTGGGTTCGCCCTTCGCCAGCGGTTATTGTCGGCCGCTCATGCGTCATGCGGGCGTCTCCTCGAAAACCGTGTGCGTTGTTTTAACTCAGCCATTCGCCGAGGCTTTCTTGTACTTTAGTAAAGAGTTTGTACTACGCTATTTTCGTGTCGTCTATCCCTATCACTGGCGTGGTGGCAGCAGTTGGAACTTACCCTCGTCTCGTACTTAGAGACAGCCAGCCCATAACGGATCTTCGACCGATTTCCAAGCGAGGAACTAGCGAAACAGCTTAGTCGATAGCTGTGTCAACAATACTCAAGGACTCACAGATAAGTACACATTTTGCCTTTCCTCTATTCATTTAAGAACACGAAATGAATCCAAGAGCACCAAAACAGTGGTCCTTAACCAAACAAGAAACGATAACGTCGTTCGAAGCCTGGAGACAAAATCGTCAGTACATTCTTTCCCTCGACCGCAATTTCGCGGGCTTTCTCGCTGATGGCGTGACATGGTTGAAGAAATCCCCCGGCAGCCCTCGTCGCGGCCTCCAGGACGACCCCAAATCCGTTCCTCTAGCTTCCCGTAGAACAGCACAACAAAAGTGTACTCATCTTGAATTAATGCTTGGACAAATTGCGAACTATTGTCCTGTAATTTCTCGTAACACCATCGTCAAGAACTCAACCTCCATGAGCTCTATCTGGCAAGCGATTCGCCTTCACTTCGGTTTCCAATCAACCGGTGCTCACTTCCTCGACTTCAACAACATCACACTTGCTCCTGCTGAGCGCCCCGAGGATCTCTATCAACGTCTGATGTCCTTTATTGAAGATAATTTATTATTGGCAAATGGAAATATCTCACACCATGGCGAAGTTCCCGACACCGACGAGGAAATGTCTCCCACTCTAGAAAATCTTGTAGTACTAACATGGTTGAGATTAGTCCACCCTGACCTCCCCAGTTTGGTTAAGCAACGCTACGGTACTGAGCTCCGGTCCAAGTCTCTTGCCTCTCTCAAACCTGAAATTTCTCAAGCATTGGATTCCCTCCTGGAAGAGATCAATAACAATGTTGATGCTAAAATCTTGCGTTCCACGGCATCGAAGTTCAGACAGCCGCCTCCGAGGGGCCCTTACAACCGCTCCCAAAAGGCATATACTAAACCACAAGTCAAGTCTTGCCCCTTGTGTAAGCAGGCTGGACGTAATGACCGTCACTTCTTAAGTCAGTGCACTTACCTACCTGCCGAAGATCGCGCTTTCCTCGCCAAAGCACGCCTCGCAAGTAGCCTAGATGACGACGATGACCCCACCGATTCTGATTTCCTCTGTCCACCTGATGTGGAGGAACTTGCTTGTTCGCCCCATTCCTCGGCCAGGGTTGTGTCTCGCCGTGTAAGCACAAAGCAATCACCCCATTTCAATGCCTTCTACCATCACCACTCGCTTAAACTCACCTTAGACACTGGTGCCGAAACCAGCATGATCAAGGCCTCTGTCGCCCGTAGCATCGCCGCTCCCATCGTGAAAACATCCCAGCAGGCCCTACAAGCAGATGGAGTTACGCCTCTTGTCATTGTTGGCGAGACCCACCTCACTCTTTCACGAGCTGGCAAATACCTGACCCTCGATGCCCTCGTCGTAGAAGACTTAGACGTTGACGTTTTAGCTGGAACCCCCCTTTATGATCACTAATGATATATCCGTTCGCCCAGCAAAGGGTCAGGTTCTTATCCAAGGCTCAGAAATACTGGCCTACCATCCCGAGTCAAGTGCCAGTTCCCAGGCTCACGCCGTCCGTCGCACCCAGTCTTATGTGTTACGCTCGTCCGCCCCTACAACAGTGGTCCTCCCTGGGGAATATCTTGAGCTGGACCTACCACCTCATATAGATCCCGACTGCACCTTGGCCATAGAAGCCCGCACCGATGCACCTTCCAACAAATGCTCCAAAGTTTCACAACTTTGGCCTCAGCCCCAAATTGTAGAAGCAGTTGCTAGTAGAGTTCGTTTAGTCAACGACACTGCTGAGCCAAGGACTGTCCGACGCCACGAACATCTCTGCCAAGCTCGCCACACCACAGCTGTGGCTCCCTCGTCACCTGTTGGTCCACACCCACCACCTCCCCACCCTGGTGGAAGCATCTCACCTCAGCCCGGGTTCTTCTCAGATGCCGTTGAAATTGACCCTGACAACATCCTACCGGACACCATTCGCAAACAGTTCCGCGAAGTGCTCCAGACTCACGACGAAGTTTTTAATTCTGCCATTGTTGGTTACAACGGCATAGCTGGTCCTGTCCAAGCCTCTGTCAATATGGGACCTGTGCAGCCTCCACAACGCAAAGGCCGTGTTCCCCAATATTCCCGTGACAAGCTGGTCGAATTGCAACAGAAATTCGACGAGTTAGAACAATGCCAGGTCTTCCGGCGTCCGGAGGACATCGGAATTACCGTTGAGTACCTCAATCCTTCATTTCTCGTTAAAAAACCCTCTGGCGGTTTTCGTCTCGTTACAGCCTTCACAGACGTTGGACGCTACAGCAAACCACAACCCTCCCTGATGCCCGACGTCGATTCTACTCTCCGCACCATTGCCCCATGGAAGTATATAATAAAGTCTGACCTCACCCGTGCCTTTTACCAGATACCTCTATCAAAGGCCTCCATGAAATACTGCGGTGTGGCCACTCCGTTTCGCGGCATCAGAGTATATACCAGGTCAGCCATGGGAATGCCTGGTTCAGAGACCGCATTGGAGGAGTTAATGTGTCGTGTCCTCGGTGACTTCCTCCAAGAGGGATGCGCTACAAAACTCGTCGACGATCTTTATTGTGGTGGCGACACCCCGCAAGAACTTTTAACTAACTGGTCTCGTATACTTGGCGCCCTTGCCCGGTGTAACCTCCGTCTGTCTGCCACTAAGACTGTCATATGCCCCAAAACAACCACCATATTGGGTTGGATCTGGTCACAAGGCTCCTTATCTGCAAGCCCCCACCGCGTTGCTGCACTCGCAACCTGCTCTCCTCCAGAGTCTGTGAAAGGTATGCGTTCCTTCATCGGCGCCTACAAAGTCCTTAGCCGTGTCCTCCCCCACTGCTCTCAACTTATGGATCCACTTGAGTCATCCTTGGCCGATCTAAAGTCTCAAGACCACGTCCAGTGGGATGCCAACCTTCGTCAGAAATTCACCACTGCACAAGATGCCCTTCTCACACACAAGTCTATCGTTCTCCCCCGTGCCTCTGACCAGCTCTGGATTGTGACTGATGGCTCAGTCACCCGACGCGGTCTCGGAGCCACCTTGTACGTTACCCGCCAGGACCGCCTTCTCCTTGCCGGCTTCTTCAGGTCTAAACTACGCAAACATCAGGTCACATGGTTACCCTGTGAGGTCGAAGCGCTGTCCATAGCAGCTGCGGTAAACCACTTTAGCCCCTTCATCATCCAATCCAAGCACCGTGCCTGCGTTTTGACAGATAGCCAGCCCTGCGTTCAAGCCCTGCAGAAACTCTGCCGAGGCGAATTTTCTGCCAGTCCACGTGTCACCTCCTTTTTGACCACCATCAGTAGATACCAAGTTATCCTCCAGCATCTCGCTGGCACCGCCAATTTACCCTCGGACTTTGCCAGTCGCAATGCCCCTGAGTGCACTGAACCGAACTGCCAAATTTGCTCTTTCGTACACGAATCAGAGTCTTCTGTAGTACGTGGCATCTCCACTCAAGATGTCCTTGACAACACCAAGCGCCTCCCCTTCACCAGCAGACCTGCATGGTTCAGTGTTCAAAATGAGTGCCCCGATCTACGGCGTGTCTGTGCCCACCTGAAACAGGGCACCCGCCGTTCCAAAAAGCTGACTAATATCAGAGACGTAAAGCGCTACCTTAACGTCACTTCCATTTCCAAGGATGGCCTGCTCGTCGTTCAGCGTCAACAACCACTCTCCCGCCCTATTGAGTTGATCGTCGTACCTCGTTCCGTACTTGATGGCCTACTTACTGCTATTCACATCAAGCTTGACCACCCCTCTAAGCACCAACTTCAAATGGTCATACAGCGTCACTTCTTTGCCCTGCTGGATATGAGTGCCGCTATCGCTCGAGTATCAGACTCCTGCCACACTTGTGCCTCACTCAAGAAGTTCCCTACCTCCCTTACCAGTCAGTCCTCAGACGATCCACCCGAAGTTGTAGGCGTGTCATCTGCAGCCGATATCATTAGACGCTGTCGCCAATTCATCTTACTTTTGCGAGAATGTGCCACCTCTTACACTACATCGTGCCTTGTACCCGACGAGAAGAGTAATACCCTTCGTGATGCCCTTGCCCGATTAGTGGTGGGTCTACACCCCCTCGATGGTCCCCAAGCTGTGATTCGTGTCGACCCTGCACCTGGATTCGTCTCGCTAAAAAACACCCAGGCCTTACAACATCTTGGCGTCTCTGTCGAAGTTGGCCGCGTCAAAAACACCAACAAAAATCCTGTTGCCGAACGAGCCGTGCTGGAACTAGAAGAAGAGCTATTGCGCCAGGAGCCCGGCGGAGGCCCAGTTACTGAGCTCAGTCTTGCCATTGCCACTGCCCGGCTCAACTCGCGACTCCGCCGCCAAGGCCTTTCCTCACGGGAGCTTTGGACACAACGGAACCAGTTCTCCAATGAGCAGATACCCATCAATGACTTACAACTCATTTTAGCGAAACAAAAAGCCCGTCAAGCCAACCATCCTTTCAGCGAAGCAGCCAAAGGCGGCTACCGGCCACAAGCTCCCATTCCCCCCTTGCAGGTTGGTGACCTGGTTTACATGAAGAGTGACCGAAACAAGTCACGCGCCCGTGACCGCTATCTCATTGTTAGTATCGATGGCGAATGGTGCTTCATCAAGAAGTTCTCCGGCTCGCAACTCAGGGCTACGTCTTACAAGGTGAAGCTAGCCGAGTGCTACACTGTACCACACACCCTTCCACCACCTTCATCCCATTCTGTTGTCCCTACACTTGAAGACGACGAATGTGAGAAGATTGCTGAGCAGCCTCAGCCGTGCCAACAGCCCTCTGCCCCACCGGATCTGTTACGTCCGCCTAGCCCTGAACCTCCAGCCTCCTCCCCGCACCACGTCCCGCACCAAGAAGACATCACCCCCGCTGACACTGATCGTATTCCTGTCCCTGTTCCATCTGAATCAAGACCCCAGCGAACCCGCCGACCTCCAGCATACTTACAGGAGTACATTCTTGACTAGTGTTTAGCTGACAGTTACTTCCGAAATAGCCCGTTTAATTATGTACTATCAAGAACAGTTGTTGTCGGTCACAACCTTTTTGTTAGGTTTCTTTTACTTTGTACACGTTAGTTTTCTATTTACTCAGAAGAAGAAGAAGTTGCGCCAGCGGTTATTGTCGGCCGCTCATGCGTCATGCGGGCATCTCCTCGAAAACCGTGTGCGTTGTTTTTACTCAGCCATTCGCCGAGGCTTTCTTGTACTTTAGTAAAGAGTTTGTACTACGCTATTTTCGTGTCGTCTATCCCTATCACTGGCGCTTAGGCAACGCTAAGATGACGCCAGTCCCAAAGTTTTGCAAGCAATTTAGTGAAAGAGCTAAAAGAGGCAGATGATGGAAGTTGTCACAACCTTTTATGGTCAGTACAACACAAGAAGACAAGAACAAGACAGCTGAACGCTCACAATTTCTCAATTATCTCTACCCGTACAGACCAAAAGGTTCTGCAACTTGTTCCGGCAAACGCCAGCAAGATAGCTTTTGAACAAGTGCACTTGTCAAGGAAAAACGTGACAAGGTTTTCTCTATGCACCAGCAAAATAAATCTTGTAAGGTCAAAACTTGTCAAAAAAATCATGCTCGTTCTGTGTAAAAGGCTTCAACCTTTCACTTTTAATGTAATCATAAGTTTACACTTACCCCGGATTCTGTGGTTATCTCCGTTTCGACTTTCGTGGCCTCGACTAGCACACCAGCAACCTGGTTCACACTTGAAGTGTCGTTTAATTTAAGATGAGCTACATTCTGAACAATGCTCTGACGAAGCTAAAATTGAAAGGACCAATTTTCAGTCAAGGATTAGGAAAACATTGATGAAGTAAGCAGCGTCAGTAGCAATGTTACGACAGTGATATCATTATAACGATGATGATAATGGCCATGAAAATGATAATGGCAATGACAATGACACTGGCAGTGGCTGTGGAAATAGAAATAAAACCCCGTGATAGAACGAGATGCAGATATCACAATTAATATGGCAGGGACAGAGGGTGTGTGGCAGTGGCAGTGGCGATGACATCTGCCGGGATGAGGGCAAGGGTCTTGGACAACCGAACCTCCCATTCCAACACAGTATCCGCCACACCATCAATCCATCAATGAAAGCTCGAAAAGAATGCTGGTGAGAACGTTCCTTTCATCCGATGTGGTCGAGAATTGTAGCTTTACAATTCTTGCCAAAAAAAAAATCTGATCAACTTGAGCATAGTGACGCGATCCTAACTGCAGAAAATGTGTGATTCTCCTCAGAACTTGCCATATAAAGGTTGTTCCAATTCGGCTGAATGGCGGGGTTGGTTCAGTGGCCTAGTGGTAAGGTACCTGACCGGTAACCAGGAGACCCGGGTTCGACTCCCGGCTGAACACATTTTCACTCATTTCCGTTGTTGTTTCGATGTCTGTTCCCATCATACACTATCAATCACAATCCCATCATACACTACTAATTATATATATATATATTTATTCAATTATATATATATAAATGGAAGTGCTCTTACTAGAGTGTTGTTGCTGTCATTTAGGTCATTTATGGCACTCAGTACACTTATACAG
>OX419346.1:6023494-6030994 GCA_948470475.1 Galaxea fascicularis
CTTCGCAGTTGTGAACGCAATTTATGCAATTGCTTAAACAAGCCTGAAAAAAAATCCGGACTTCAACGGAGTTTGACCTGCTCCCACCGTCAGTGGTTTTATAGCTGAGTTGGTAGAGCATCGCACCGGTATCGCGAGGTCACGGGTTCAAACCCTGTTGAAGTCCCGAATTGTTTTCAGGCTTCTTTACGCAACTGCATAAATTGCGTTCACAACTGCGAGGATCAGTCTACATTTGAATTTGAGGTAAATTAATTGTTACGGTTGCCAACTGTGGAACGATAGGACATGAATAAATGTATCTTAATTGCGCAGTGTTCAAATTTGATTTTTAACAAAACACCCGGTTTGTTTGTATCGTCAAAATCTGAGTTGTATTGACCGTCAAATTCGAAACTCGGATTTACACAAAATACGGCGTTCGATAATCCTCCTCGTCAGTCTTCCCTCTGCGGCAGTCTCAGCAAGAAATATGGACATATGGATGAATGATTAAAATTACGCTCACCCTTTACAAGCGACGGTCTCACTGTTCACTGAAAATTGTTCAATATCGCTAATAATGATAACACTTTTAGCTTCTAAGTTATTTCAGGGACCCAGCAGTTTCCTATACCTGTTAAGTTTAATTTCTTATTGCAAAAAAATGAAACAATATGGGATTCAAACAAATACTGTTGTTGTTGTTGTTCAATGGGCCCACTTTACTTAACTCTGTAAACTAGAAACCCAAGTAAACGTAATAAGACAACGCTACTGTGTTACCTGATGTTGTATTTGGGCGGCTGTTCTGCTAAGGTAATTCTTTGTATGTATCTTCCTTTCCTGTTCCCCTTTTGTACAACCAAAGCCATGTAATACGTGTATCCAAGCACCATCAGACTGTTGTCGAAGGTTATAGTGTATGATTGGTCGCTGAATGGCATTTTACCAGGTCCAGTATTAAAACATCCTCCAGATATAGGGCTCTGTACCTAGTTTTTGGAAACAAAATGACATTCCTAAAATTATTCCACTGAGTGCAATTCGCTTGTCAAAGTTGCGGTATACCTTTACAGGTGTCTCGTGTCAAGTGATGTAACGCGTCCAGTTTAAACTGTAGTACCTAATCCCCATATCAAATTAAAGCTTATAGAGCTGACCACGAAATAACCCAAGAACTTTGAAATGAAATGAGTTGTCGAGTTTTTCACGACCTTTAAATGCTAGCGTCCGAATCACCTTCTCAAAGCAAATTTTGCCTCCGCTAATTTAATTTGTTCCTCTGATCAGTTTCCGAACCTAAAGCGCTAAAAAAAAGTGGCTGTGTAGTGAATATATCTTATTAACCAACCGCAGCGCAAAAAAGGCCGAGGGCCGATATTCTCCCAGTACGGTCCCGAGCAAGCTTGGTTAGTAAGAGATTTATTACACGACTGAAGACAAAGCGGGAACAACGCGGGATCATTTGGGACAATACCCGGTCCAATACTTAGAGAATATCGGACTGGCAATAGAGCAATCTTATTGGCCGATTTTAGTTATTGGCCCTCTGACTGTCTAAGTCGTGTAATAAAAACCATTATAGAACATTTTGATAATAGTATTAACAAAATGTGAAGTAATCGTACAAAAATCGCGCTTGGAGAAATAGACATTTCGAAACCATAAAAAATTCACAGTCACCGATTCGTTGTTTACCTGTTGAACTAGCCACTGTCGAGATTTGAGGACAAATTCCCGTTGAGTTTTAGCTGGTGTGCCATTCTTGATAGCGAAAACACTGATTCCAGAAAACAGCGCTAAGAACCCCAGGTCAGTCACAAGGGGAACTTTATGTCCGGTCAAAATGCAAAACTGCCAATACTTTCGTCTTTTTCAATAGATGCATTTCTTTTAAATTATATTAGACATCGCACTTCGACCATTACTTTAACCAATGTAATCCGAAAGTATACGGTAACCTTAAGCGGCGTGTATTAAGCAAATAGACCATTTTGCTAATAATCAGTTCCAAGTGAATTGTGGGTAGATCCAGTCCTTTCTGGGGGCAAACGGTGAAAATTAGAATTTCAAATTACGTTTTTAAATAGTCGTTTGCCCCCACAAAGGACTGGATCTACCCACAATTCACTCGGAACTGATCATTAGCAAAATGGTGTATTCTACTCTGGTTGCTAAGTCAGGACAGTAACTTAATTTTTGCTGTACTACATTACGCCAACGGCAAACCTTGATTTTAAAATCAGCGTGGCAGAATAGTACAGTTATTGATTTCATATTCTAAGATTTTTTAAAAGATAAGTACACTCTCTTTTGGGTTTTTATTATAAGAACGTCGCGAGGCTGACATTAACCCATATAACATAACTCAGGAACATCATAATTAAGAACATCTTTATATTGCTTATTTATTTTTTAAATGAGTAGTATATTATGTACACATGAACTTTTTTCTGCGTTTTCACCGCAAAATCTAGCGACTTTATGTTGCGTTGTGAAACTCTATGTTCAATACTTTTTGTAAAACTGAAGTGGCTGGCGCCACATCGTGTGTATACCATGTAACTTAAGAACACCTTAAGAACGTTTTCAGGCTCAAATGGCGAAAAATATAAGAACGTCGAGCCTCAGCTCCATAATTAGACGTTCTTATAAAAAAAAAAAAAAAAAAGAGTAACGCTTTTTTTTGGTCGGACGACCTTGGACACAGTACTCAAAAAACGTGTGCTTAAGCCGGAAACCGCTGCCTTTAAAAAAAGGTGCAGTTTTCGGGTGAGCTTGTATTGTCTATAAGTTGGTATCCTTTTTAAACCTAAGATCAAAATTTTAATTCTCATTTGTTGCCCCTACACATTTCCCATACAGGAAGTAGGGAGAAATTGTTAAGTATCATGCAAATTCATCTTGTGTGATCCTGTCCTTAATTCTCGTTACCACTCTTTTTTATAAAGCGTTGATATTACAAGGAGAAATTTTATGTTGATCACTGTTAGTTTATTAAAGGTTTAATTTAATGCTCAAACTCTTAAGATTTTAAACACAGTCCTGCGATTACAAACAACATATATTTGGTAAAACTGAAAGAAATCATGAATACTTATATCTGTAACAGAGCTCCAGAGAAAAAAATACCTCGGATCCGTCCGGCGCTGTCGGCTTCGAGCCGTTAGGGTACACAGCATTCAGCGTGCTGACATTGTTGATATTCGGGCTTTCTCCACTTTTATAGCACACCCAGGTAAACGTCATATTTTCATAGTTCCCTGGCAAAGAAGAAGCAAAGTTTATAAACCTGTCAGATGTTCACATTCTCCCCCAAGTATTGCAAAGGAGCTCGGGTAATGTCTTCTGTTATAGAAGCCATGATTTAGTCGTGTCATCCGATCACATAAATTGTATTCTAGTTAATAAAAAAAAACAGCTTTGCTTTCCTCCTTGATTTAAAAAATAATGCATTGTTTTTGACTCGCTATCATCAAGACAGAGAATGATTAGACAGTTTGCATTTCAGATACACCATGATTCTCTTCAAACGCGCACTTCAAGGCTTTTTTGTCTTTTAAAACTCATGAAGACAAACAAAACATTAAAAACCGTGATCAGAGTGAAAAATTGTTATACTAAAACTCACATGAACTAAATCGCTTCCAAATCGTTGAAGTATGTAATTTTATTCACAAAGGATTTCTTTAAAGCAGCCCCTTCTTAACTTAGAGTGACTTTGAGGTTTCCTAAGACACTTAGAAGGGTCTTTGATAGTTGACATAAACAACCTAAGTAAGTGATTAAAAAGCCTTTTGACCTTTTAAAACAGTTTGTTGTCACTTTGTGATCACGTTTTGCTCGCGCGCTGTGAGCGATTTTTGAATGTCATGGCGCGCGTTTTGCTCAACAGCAATCTCACCGACGAAGGGACAGCAGACCCGAAACGGCTAACATTCATTAATATCAGCACCCACGATTTATTTAAACCTTTAAAATTTACATCTGCAATGGCGCTACACAGTGATTAACATATTTTTATTTCATTAAGCCTATATAGCGATATTATCCTGGTACTTGGTAGTAGCCTGATATGACGACGGCAAAGTATACTCTGGCCAGCCTGCGCATGACTTATCTCCTGCCTTCCAAGCCAGCGACCACCTGAGTGTCCTAACTAATGAGTATTGTAATAATTATAACTTAGTCATTCTTAAAAGCTTAAAAAAATAGAATCGCAGCAAATTACAGCTTTTATTTCCCACATCGAGGACTAGCTGTCCCTGCAAACTGTATGGTTACCCCTAATTCTCTCTCGATAAAAAAAAATATATATATATACCACCCCTTATTTCTGTCTCTGAATCCGCCACTGCAGAGGCATATGAAGCAAAAACAGGATGCACGTTAAATCCAAGCAAACTTTACCTTTCGCAGCAAAAAAATCGGGATCATAAGTTTCAGAGCCATCCATTGTGATGATTCTTTTCTCTATGTACACTGCAGCCCGTCCCTTTCTGATATAGATGTACAACGGGCCTTCCACAATCTCAAGGAGACCATAGTCATAACCAATTTGTCGTTGATTGTTGGGATTTCTGACAATAAACTGCACGAAGTATAAACCATAAAGCAACGTGCGCGCGTTCAGATACCATGAAGTACCCACACTGACGGTTGAGTAGTTACCGATCCTAGTATTGTCCTATAAACCAAAGATACCACATTATACATTGTGATATAGCCGGCGTTTTCCCGCTACAGCGCGCCCATTCATTGACTAGTTTATGGCCACATGCACATGACATCTAACAATGAAACTGTTTACCGCCAAATGCCATGAGCGGGCAACATTGCGAAAACTATGATATCAAACGGGAAACATTTCACTGTTACCCGCGAAATGTTGACCGCTGTTGCTCGTAATCAGAGCGTGCAATTGAAGGTGGCCTGATGTTGTCGCTGGAATCTCGTCGCGTTTTACAGAATTTGCTTTTGTTTTTGTCCACTAGTTTGATCCATTTGTTTTGCTGGAACAATGAATTGGAACTGAGAAATTCGTTTCCTTGTCATCAAATTAATATTGGGACAGAGTTTGTCCTAGTTCGTGGATTGGCTCATCAAATGAAACAACAACTGTGATTAGTTTACGTCGTCTCGAGAAATTTTGAGATTCTCGGGAAACAAAATTCACTCTTCCCCTCGGGACAAGTCATTCAGTGTTAAATGAACATAAACCTCGCGTTTTGATTGGTCCAGACGACTTTGCAATGACGCCATGCAACAAAAAAGTAAAAGAAACACATGTGTATGTACAAATAGATTCCATTTGTCAGTGCGTGTATATTCCAGTTTAGTAAAAATCTACTAGCCTTCTATCACGAATGCCGGTCTCTGATTGGCCATGCTACTCGCTATCTGTACTGTGATAGATAGTGAGTAGCGTTTGTCGGTCAACAAAATGAAGGCCGCTTCTTCGCGTTTTCAAATTGTCTGCGGGGAGAATTTAGATAATTTACTGGTTTAATTCTGAACGACTAGTAGATTTATACTAAAACAATTAGATTATTCACTCTCGATTTCTATGAGCGATAGAAATCTCGAGCCGTCATTTGTGATTTTGATGTCGGTTGTTCACACAGGTATAAAATACCTGTAAAAAAATACTTTGGTAAATTTTCCTATAACCTGAAAGGTTGGATAGACAGAGATAAGGTGAGGCAGCGAAGTAAAAAAAAAAAGTTAGAAAGTAACAGGGGAAGGAATAAAGAAAAAAAAGAAAGGATACGGAAGTATGGAACTCAGATACATGTAATTCCTCCTTTGTCATGGCTTTTTTTTCCTGAGCCTAAGAACCGCCTTGGGGGTACATAGCTCCCACCCCTATGAAACGTCACCTTCTTGGACACTGCCACCTTGGAATCTCTAAAAACCGTCCAAATTAACTAAAAAAATAATGTTACACACTACCATTTAGTGAAAGTGCTAATAATGTGAAAATGTTGTTGACATTCAAAACCGAGAATCTCCCAAAATTCCATTGTCATGGAAAAATAAAGCCATGTAAACAATTACGTGTTATCACAAACTGTTGGTACACAAGGTTTAGAAAAAAAACATCAAAAATTTTTTGGACTGTTTGGTTAATTATGTTAACGTTAGGTCTATCGTTATGATTAGGGTTAAGACCATTTCGGTCATTAGTAGGTGGGCATCACGCATGCATAGACTTTGCAGCGGGATACTGACCGAGCCAAGGCGAGCGACCTCCCACTTGTAGGACTGCGATGAACTGGTACAATAGAAGTATGCATGTCCACTGACATAATAATTGTTCTGTTTCTTATAAACAGATGGACTCTGGTAGTTGGTGGAGACATCCATATATGCCTCGGCATAAGGATTTGAATAGCATCGTCCTGCATGAACAAAAAACACACTTATAAGTGACAAAATGTGTTAGTTATGACGTAAGGCTGGTCTGACGCAAGGTGGCTGATGCGATTGGCTTGAAACAGAAGGGAGACGTTTCAAGAAATACGACTGAGCCCACCCCTCCCCAACCCCACCCCCCTCAAAAAAAAGAAAGGAGAAGAACATAATTTGCCCCTTGGCCGGTTAAGAACTTATGCAGTACTGTTTGGGCCTCGAAAGCCACAGGCATGGGTTTAGAAGCTGATCAGAAAATTGTCCTGAATCCTCGCGACACGGGTTCCTACCATATAAAGTAAGCGAGTGAGGGAGTGATGGAGTCGAGTTTCAAAGCAGAGAGCCTAGAACTACCGATTCTCAAATAAAACACATACATTTTAAAATGCTTACACTGAATTAATGTCTTGTGTTTAAGAACCCTGTGTGTTGCCCCAGGTTTATATGGTTTTATAAAAATGACTGAGATCTATGCGCGTTCTGATTGGTAAAAAAAATTATGGTTCGATTGCACCGGTAAACTCATGCTTTCCCATAAAACTCCTTGTTACTACTTATAATTATTTTATAAAAGCAATAGACGGCATTTTCCGCGGGTGTTGGAAGAACTCTCGCAAATGTTCAAGAGCTTTCCGGCCTCATGTTCTCCCTGCCAACATCCCGCGAAAGTTTATTACGCTGGGAAACCCTAAAAATTGTGGTCCAATGCTTGAATAGCTTTCTCAAGATTACAAGGTAGCGTGTTTTCTCACCTCTGTGCTGCTGTACAACAACAACCCTGGCCCCTAACGGGCTAAAAGGTAAACCAAGCACTTGATTGGCAATGTAAGAGACATCTTGGAAACTTGTGCGGAAAGCGTAATGTCCCACGACTGTTTCAGACGACTCAGGCCTAAAAGTCATGGTCAATGAGTGTTGTACGTAAGTCCAAAAAATCTGACAAAACATTTAACTTTCTTTGAGACATGATAGGATGCTACTCTGGTTTGAAGATTAAAGATTAAATTGTCTTTCTCTTTTTGGCATCGAAATGACCAGGAACTGAACAAATAGCTGAGAATGAGGGTGATTACTTGTCGCAGTCGTCTATTTAAACAATGTAGTTCT
>OX419346.1:6033494-6040994 GCA_948470475.1 Galaxea fascicularis
ATAATTACTGAAACTTTGCCAGACCACACGATCTTTTCTCTTCATGCAAGCTTCTGCAGGCAAACACGAGGAAAAGTTGAAACTCCCTGACACTTGGTAATGTTTTTACAGCTTGACAAGAGACGCTCTCTTTTTCGCTGTTCCTCACTATAATTTCGTCTCTTTCCTTGAGCTTTTTGTTGTTCTTTCTCCCGTTGCTCGTCAGTATGATTCAGTCTGTTTACTTGAGCCCTTTCTTGTTCTTTCACTCTCCCGTTGCTCGACAGAACAATTCATCCGGTTTGCTCGTGCTCTCGCTGTTTGTCACTGATACTCTGCCTGTTTACTCGTGCCCTTTCTTGTTCTTTCCCCCGCTGTTTGTCACTGATACCCCGCCAACGAATAGACAAGACTGACTTTGTTTCAAAACTGTCTTCAAAATTTGGCCATGCAATTTCCCGCCACAAAAACGCGGGTTGAAAACTGCGTGTACGGACAAAATGATCTGTCCAAAAACAGTCTATATGGAAGCGCGCTTATATGCGAGCTTGCACCCGAAAGGGTTAACTGGGGTGTCACATTTGACTTTGGCTTATATCCATGGGGTGGACGGTCGTACGGACGTACGGTGACGTCATGTCCAAATTTTCTCAGATCGATGGGTTACCATATTTTCTTATCAATGGTGCTCCGCGCGCGGAGTTCCGCTATTAAATAGTTATGCAAAGCTATTTCGTGATATACCACGGAATATCTTACTTGCTACTTGTATTTCATATGCACTCGCCTTGTGTGTACACGATGAAAATACAAGTGACTCGCGGGATATACCATGACAAAACATTCGTGAGCATTTATTGCATAACTGGCGGTTATATACTTTGAATTGCTATATCGTAAAATTATGATGAAAACTACCGCGACGGGAAATAAGTGAGACAGTCTTAAAGAGGATCACTGATGAAACCATTCCTAAGTCTACCGACCGCCGAAGACGGGAGGTACTAGAGAGGTGGCACTTTTGACATATTTTTCGAAATATTTTTCGACACTTAATTTTGCACATTTTGGCCACGAAATGAATGAGTTTCTGGTGATGAAAAACTCGTGTTACACCACTCTGAGATGGAATTCAAAAGTCCTTCGTCGAGAAGGTTCCAAAATTTCTTTTGCGATTTTGGTTTCTCGGCGAATGAGCCGGATTACTTGGTAGTTGTATATAAAGGGGTTGACACACATAAATCAAAGGCGGCGATCAAAATCGATCGGCGTATAAAATCGCCTAGTGTGTCGCCGGTTTAAATAGCAAATAAGTAATTCAAAATGGCGGAAAAATTATTGAGAGGGGGAGGGGCTACAGTCTCCCATCCCTCCTACCTCCAGTTCTTATTCTCATGTTTATTGTCAATGTATAATATTTTTTTCTTACTTACCCAGGACTGGAGGCTATTATCGACGTCCATGCGTACAGTGGAAGTCTTGTTGAACAAGTCAAAGTATTCATTGAAGGCGCTTCTCTTCAGGCGAATCCATAATATTACGTCATAGGCTGCAATCAGGGGACGAAAAGAAAGCTGTAAGTTGTCGCAAGATATAATAGAGCGACATTAAAACAACGAATAAAAACCACAAGGCTTGAAAACCGAGCTTTTAGAACCCCTGCACGGTGGTCAATTTACATCACCAACTCTGTTGATAAAACCAAACTATTGTGTGCAACTCCCCCACCGATAAATTAATTATCAATCAATCAAACAATCAGAATTAATCGAGCAAACAAGAAAACTTACAATAATACATCGTGTACAGATTCATCTTGTAATAGTCACCAAAGCCATTTCCGCAGGGTACTAAGTAATAGTAGCACCTATAGTAGCAAGACCGCCAGAAACAATAATAGTAACAGTACTTCTTTGTGGTGCGCTCATAACCGTAAGCACTGTATGTGCCATCATATGACACAAGGCATTTCCCATTGTTGAATAACAGGAAGTACTTGAAGCCTCTTCCCAAAGCTGCCTTGGCGCATTTCTCTACTTTGTTAGTGCGAGTAGAAAATGGATCCATTAAGATGGAGTCTTGTTGTTCCAAGGATGGTACAGGAGGCACTCCGATTTTTGTCTTGTAACAATAGTAATGTCTGGAGTAAGACCCTAAACAAACACAACATGCGTAGATTTAATTTATACTAGACTAGACTAGACTAGACTAGACCTAGACTAGACTAGACTAGACTAGACTAGACTAGACTAGACTATACTATACTATACTATACTATACCATACCATACTATACTAAGGTATAAGTTAGACAAAAGTGAGCAATTTATTTGTTTAGTTTGCACTGAGAGTCGATCCCGGCACCAGGTTAGAAGATGGCGAGGGAAATGGGGGGGAGCAAACAAAATCTTATTTATATACTATAAAAATAGATAAACACAAGATTGAGTTAAACCAGTTTGAGTTAAAAGTCGTACGACCAAGGTTCCACTCAAAAATGCAACGGAACGCAACTCAGACTTATTATAAGCGAGGTAGAAACACCGATAGTCTTTACGAACGCTTTACCGGGAAATAAGAACACGCCAGATTGGTAACTTGAGACGGTCACTTTCCAAGTTTGCCTCCAAAAGATCATGCTCCAGAGCTCTATTCAACTTACCTTGCCCTGCACAGCACTTGAACGCGGAAGACGTAGTTCAAAGGCCCGACTTTGTACGTATGTCGAATGGCTTAACGTTCGAGGCCTAATAGGTCACACTATTCGACATTCTCTGTGTGACCTACGGGCTGTTTTGTCATCTGGGGCACAGGAATCATAAACATCATGGACATAGGCAGCCAGGAAGACAGAATGGTTAAAGATTTTAGGGGGTGGGGGGGTACAAGAAAAGCTGTGAAGTCAATTAGTATGAAATAGCCCCTTGAGAGGATTTACTAACTATTTTATAAACTTTACATACAATCAATTGTTGTTAGGTGGCGAGAGAAGTCAGAACCAGAAACTGAAATCCTCTGCTTACCAAACCTGCAATATTGATCTATTTCAATTGATAGCATGATACCTACCATTAATTTAGAGAGCAGAAAAGAAACAGATTAAGGACGAAATCGGAAGGTAGGGTGATAGGAGTATAGTTGATGCCTGCTCGGCTTGTCTGTATTGTGATCATCACTCAAACTAAATTTTACTTACCGTAGGAACTTTCCACTTTTGAGGAGCAATCCCACGGCTGCGACTCAACACTTGCCACAACATAAGCAATGAGAAAAATCCACAACTGAACGCTGCGCGCAACTTGTTTAATTGCCACTTTATCTTGCATTGGGAAGTTACTTTATAGCAACTACTTCACTCAGCAACTGAAGTGAAAAACTCGGAGAAACAAAGAGGTAAATTCTATTGCCCCATAAAAGCTGAAAAGAAAAGACAAAGTGGTTTTAGCACTTCCGGAAAGTACCGTTGAACAGCCTTCATTTGAATGGTCACACGTTAGTATTGCAGTTTCAAAAGTATAAAGTTGGGGTCACTTTGTAGAGAATCATAGCCAGCCGATTTCAGGAAGGTATCACTCTGTAGTTATCAGTTTTCCCAATCACGATTCAAGATCAAAACAAAATCTGGAGAAACCAGGAAATAGGCAAGTAAAGACTGTTTAACTTAGGTTGTTTACCATTTACATGGGAAAACCGATGGGTCGACAGTTTGTACAAATGGTAAGTAAAAATCCCCAATGAAAAGTTCCGATCAGGATTGGCGTGTAGATTCGCACAACCCCTATTAAATAACACGTGACACGCATCAAAATTGGAGTAGGGCTTGGAACTAGTGAAAATCCCAAATGGTACACACATTTTCCGTTCGGAAATTTCGGTTGGAAATTTTGGACTACCTTTCAAGAAATCCCGTTTTCCCGTGGAAATTTCCGTTCGGGAAGAAAAAAATAGTATTCCCATTTACATTTCATCCGAAATTTCCGGATTTTCTAGGTAAATGGCAAACAACCTTAAAGTCTTTCCTACCAACTACCAACACCCCACCACCAAGCTCCCCCTTTGTTAGCAAAACCGTCCTTAGATGTATCATTAGGGAGTTTAAGAAACGAGGACGGCGACGGCAACGAGAACGCTACAAAACAATAGGATTAATGAGCAAAAACAATGCCTCTGCACATGCGTTTTGCATTTTGGTTCATTTCTTTACCGTCCTCTGCAAAATAACAACGTGAAATGACCAGTTTTAGGTTTTCTCGAGAACGTGAGCGTATTACCGCAAAATCTTCTATCTCTTTCATTACTTTGACGTCGTTCATACTAACTTAGTTCCTGGAGAGTTTGTCAGCATTTTCAAGTTAAACAAATTAGAATGATTGGGAAAGAGTTACAAAGACGAGAAGTTATATTTTTAAACGACGTTCTCGTTGCCGTTGCCGTCCTGGTTTCTAAAACTCCCTAGTAGCGAGCTTGTACGTCAGTGTCGTGATTTGTAGTGTCACATGTTAAAAAAGTATTGTATTATAACAAGGTCAACAAATGTACTGCACCTGTCTTTGTAAGTAGATTAAATGTTAGAAAAACTGATGTTATTAGGGTTATTATATTATTAGGGTAAAAAGCATTGACTTCGACCCCTAAACCTTATGTTTCAGTCCCATTCAAGTCACAGACCTTGATTGTAAAAGATATCGGTTGCGAGGGCACCATAGACATCATTTCAAAATATAACTTCTCATTTTTGTATCTCTTTCGCTGTTATTGAAATTTATTTAACATGGAAATACTTTAGAACTGTCCAGAAACTAAATTACCATGTACCGCGTTAACGTAAGGAAAAAAAAAAAAAAAAGAAAACAGCCGCCATGCGATCACCTTCTCCAGAAAACAGAAAAATATGGGCATTCCGCGTTGTTGTTTTGCAGAGGACGGCAAAGAAATGTGCCAAAATGTCAACCGCACGTGAAGAGCGATTGTTTTGCTCATTAAACGTTGCCGTCCTCGTTGCTAAAACTCTTTTGCACTTCGCCTGCACAAGCAGAAGTTTAAAACAAATTCCAATTACGAGGGTACTGGCACTGACTGGGAGTTAATGAATAGTCTGTTAATCAGTTATTTGTAGGTCGCAGCAAGTAACGAAACGAAAACACAAGAATAGGTCAATTAGAGAAGTTGCATCCGAAGTATGACCGACACGTAACATTTCATCTACGCATCTGCCACAGAGGTTTCGCGTGGTTAGTTTCAAACCACCTAACATCAACTACAAGTCGTCCAAAATGCACAAATAGTTAATCTACAAATAAAGTTCTTCATTTTGGCTTACACGACTAAGTTCTTCCTTTGGCTTACAGAAAGGAGTAGCAAACCTACTAGTAGAAAATCCGGCTTTGCCCCAGGTTAAAAATAACATTAATTTAAAGATCAGATACGAGGTCTACGGATATCATTGAAAGCAATCATGAATCGTGTATTCGGAGAAAAGAATCCGATTTCGGCTTTAGCCGTCAGGAAGCAAAGCAGGGGACTTACAAACTCGATTTCGGGGTTGAATTTGCAAACAGATTCAAAAGTACTTTGCTGTCCATTCCTCATAACAACGACCTGAGGTATCTCGCACACTCTCCTTCAATTTCAGAAAACGGGAAGGCACGGCCAAGCCTTCTACATCTCGGTTCCACCTTTTGTGTAGTGAGCTCAAGCAAGATTTTTATTTATTACTTAGACTGTCTGTTTTGTCTTTTGGCTAGTAAATGATTATTTCCAAACCTTTCGGGGACGCCTTTTTTTCAATGATGTGAACGATTTACAGGTATTCGTTTTTATTCGATTTATATTCAAAGTACAACTGTTTTAGCGATTTCATTTTGAAAATGGCCTGAATAATACCCAAGTCCCTGAACTGCGTGGAAACATGCATCTTTGGAGAAGCTAGGCAGAGTAGAGAATGATTCGCAAGAGAATGAAACTACCGAAATAACTACTTATAAGCTACTGAGTCAACAATTTAAATTTGCAGTCTGCGCTTGAGCACAACTGAATTCGTTGGCGAGCTACTTTTAAACAGTACAATCCGTCAGCTGGAGTAAAGAGGGCCAGTAATAGAGAAACAAACACGGTTTGACACTAAAACAGATACTTCACTTTGTTTGTTTTCGGCTATTGTATAGTGGCCAACATCGTATTTCACATTTTATTAAGAAGGAAAAATCAGAAATAGTAAAGAAACTTAGCCGGTAGCCGCCTTTGAACTATGTAGCATGCAATTGTACTTAAATCGACAAAAAGTGTAAAGTGTTTTTTTTTCCAATTTGATTAACGTGCTTTAACTTAAGCTGTCACTTTTTTCATAATTCATCAATTCTTTTTGTCCGAAATCTAATTTATTGGAGAATAGAGTGAAAAAACGCAAAAATCACTGACATGATCTGAAAAATTTGCAATTTTATCTTGAGTAATGCAATAGCTTTTCATTCGACGTTTTTTAAAGAATTTATTTCAAATGACATCATTTAAAGCGTTTTTCACCCACCTCATCCGATTGACTTGGACGATTGAGACATATTTAACTTGTGACAAATCAACGAAGGAATCAACCAGCTCCTTTCTCGCACGTCTTCACGCAAATTCGATACAATCAACTTCTTTAATTCTACCGTTTTTCTTTAATGCTGGTAATAAAATATTAATAAAGCAGCGACGGGGGTTTGTTTTTTATAGATATGTGTTTCTTTTTATATTTTTGACAAAGTTCAGTTTTCAATTTTTTGGGAAACGTTTTGGAGTTTTTAAACTAGCTTTTATTTAACTTTACTAAATAATCGACGAGGCATCAAATTTGAAGTGATTTTGTTAATCTTTTCACTCCCAGGAGTGGCCAGTAAGTAATTTCCCCTTGGAATATCAATATGTTGTCAAGAAGACAGGTGATGGGAATAAAGTAAAAAAGTAAGCTAGGGGATACTGTTTGATTTAGAACTAACATTAAGATAGGTGAATGCAACAGAAGCTCAAAACAAGCAAAATCGGTTTTAGCTGAATTTATAAGAATCCCAAGTAGTTCACAGGTGATACAGTATAAAAACAACATCACCTGTCTGCAAATAATGAGAGTTGATTAAACCACAAGAGCAAAGTGGGGTAACATTCTAAGTGCCACAGTTTCTTTTCAAATGCAGAGGAAATATTTTAAAAAGAAACACAAAAAAACACAATTAACGACATCTAATTTTGAGGCTCATTGCAGAGGCTGGTAAACAAGCAATGGGAGGGAGGGGGGATCTAGATCACGTTTCACCGATCACGGAAAATAAAACGGTCCTTTCACAATTCACGAAGCACAAAGACATGGATCACGGCGAATTAAACATTCCTTTAATATTTCGTTTCACGGAAAATAAAAAATAAAAAAAGCCATTTCACAGTTTACGGAGAGAAAAGGGCCGATCACGAGTCACGAAATTACCCTTTACCATCCTTATCGTACCTTCCCATGAGAGCTTTAGACCTCATTTTAACGGTTATGCAA
>OX419346.1:6045994-6070994 GCA_948470475.1 Galaxea fascicularis
CTAGTGACACCAATCTTGTTTCTACAATCTCCTGAACTGCTGGTGAGCAACAAGGAAGAGTGAAGGTTCAGGGGAAGTGACTGGTTTGAAATTAGAAATTTGCATTCGTACTCGATCTTGTACTCGTACGCAAATCTGAAGGTCCCTGTTACGAGTTCGTTGTGTTGATGAGTGAGAAGTGGGTTGTTTGTAGGCTAAACAGAACGCAGGGTTGTCGGAACAGCAACAAGGTTATTTATTCCAAAGACACGTAGTAAACTCCACACAAGGCTTCACAATAAGCTCACACTAGGCTTGTAAAATTACACTCGACCTCTGTCACACTTCAATACTCATGGCCTCCGCCAAATGTACACGACCTCTGTCACACTTCAATAAACACGGCCTCCGCCAAATGTATACGACCTCCGTCACACTTCAATAAACACGGCCTCCGCCAAATGTATAAACGACCTCCGTCACACTCTGAGCTCTGAGCTCTTCTTTCTAAGACTCTCAGACTTACTTCTTTTACTTACTTCTCTCTGACACTAACAAGACTCTAAAGCTATACCGATCGGCTTATATACTCTAAAACATAAAATTCTAGAACTTTCCCACTCGGCTAAATAAAGTAACATTACAATAAGAAACTATTTACAGCGACATACGCAAACGGCTTAAAATAGAATTACTGATTAAAATTAGGCTTTTCCCAATTTATATGCATAGCCTCCTAAATTTAAGTTAACAAGTTCATCACGTCAACCTGACACTTACGCTTTAGGCTTTATGTTCTTTCACACTTTGTAACTCACTCAAATATTTTTGTCACTTTAATTTTTTGTCATTAATTATGTATGTTTTACCTAGTTGTCATAAAGTCCAACGGTTTTTCAAATATTGTGTAACTGACGATGATGTTGGCAACATCGAAACATGTCTTTTAAAATTAAAAATGTCGTAATCTTCTTAAAAATCACGATTTGCTTTCTGCTGTCTCGACCTTTTGGTTCAATTATCGCCATCCGTGGCCAAAAATGCTCATTTGTTTTGGTAAATTGAGTCAGGTTGTTTGCGTCATATATCTTTTTGAGCCATGAAATCAGTGACATAACACCTTTACATTTTCCACTAAAAACAAGACTGAAACGTTATGTGTTCTTTTAGTCCCAATAATATTTACGCCAAACCGAAGAAAACATGAGCTCTTAACTTGAATTATTGCTCTGTTTGCAGATTTGCAGCGAGTCGTAATTTTACGCCAAGGTCACAATGCTAGAAGCTGAGGAGATTATTTCATTAATGGCGAGGCCAGGAACGTTTCTTGTGCGCCGTGGAGTTTGCAGTAAAGAGTTCATTCTGACTGCTAGAGCACCTGAAGGAGGCCCGTCGTTCAGACATTTACCTTTTAAATACGACAAGGCAAGCAATACCCTGGTAGCCCAGTTTGGTTCTATTGCGGAGAGCATGTGTTTTCATACACTGAATGCGCTTGTCAGTCACTTCCAAGTGACGCCAATCGAGTGCGACGAGGAATTGCCCGATTTTGTTCTGACTCTCCCTTGGAACAAGACCGCAGTATAAACATTTTGCTTTGTCAACTTCTACAGTAATTTTAAATTAGGCTACAGTGGAGTCAAAGTTGTCCTCAAAACGAAATAAATATTGTTACAACAGACAATTGTAGCAAACGGACCTAGCCAATGTTAACTCGAATTAAACACGTGTAGTCCACACGTGCTGGGCGTTTCCAAGAAGAATTAAATTTAATAAAGAATCGAAATGAGCTACGTCATAATTTTCAGGAATCACCGAATGTATAGCATTTAGAGATATTTGCACAATTTTGTAAAGTAATAACATAAAATGAGTTAGTTCTTTCTGTTTTAAATAAAATCGATAAGTAACTGTACAAAAGCCTACATTTTTCTATCCCAGCGAAGATCGAAGATAAGTTGACCTGGCGTGTGTTTCTCGAAACCCCCGGAACTTTTCGGGTGCCATAATTTCCTTCGTATCTTAAAACCGAAGACGTTTCCAGGCATAAAATTTTGTAACAAATTTTCCTTTTCCTATCTTGAAATCATAGTAAAGGACCAGCTTTTTAGAATAAATGGATCGCAGTTTTTGAAATGGCTTTTCGGGCCCGAAACGTTTACGGGACTTTCGAGAAACGGGCCCCCGAGGCGGATAATTAACAAAACTAACACCTCGCAAGAAAAACGTTGATAACGTTTATTCAGGTTGTCTGGTGGCAAATAATGTATTCGACGGGAAAAAAACTGCTGCTGATTTTTCCATGAGCATATTTTATTTTATTTTATTATTTTTTATTTATGGACGTGTTTTTGTACAGCCCCGAAACACATCCACAGACGACTAAATAACCCGACAACTCTGTGTATTAAAATCAGCCCGTCAAAATATCGTAAAAGCGAATACATGAATTGTAAATTAGCAATTATGAAAAACTAAGTCACCTCAATATGATCCAGTAAAAAACTAATCACTACCGGCTTTTTGAAGGTCATTGATTAAATATTAATTTAAAAGAATATCTCCCCAAGACTTGGAGAGCATACTTCGAGATCTTTCTTGAAATTGAATTCAATCGTGGCCATTCTTTGGTTCGAGTTCGAGTTTGGATGACTTATCTAGAAAATACCCAATTATTTCAATCGATTGCCTGCAAATAAGAAGTTTGATCTTTCTTTTTCACCACTTGGGAAACTTTGCTAGATTTAGTTTTGTAGTATTTCTAAATTACTCCTGATGACACACTAGAACGCCTTTGAAAATTACACCACTTAGCCGAGAGGAAAATTATATCACTCAGAGTGTCGTGAAACAAATAAACGAAGAGCCACTGAAATAAACCATAAATCAATGAAAAGTGGATTAAACCGCAAAATCAACCAATCACTATTTGAGGCAAACCTTTTTAACCTGCAAAAAGGGCAAAAACCAATCAAAAAACGAAAACCTAAAGAAAGGATTTTGACACTCAATAAAAGCATATCCGCAACTTTAAAACAAATTGACCATTTCCGAGTTCATGTCTGCCTCCTCTTCAAAGCGAGTCTAAGTGCGAAGTTTTTGTTATGAAAATTAGTTTTCATTCATATATAAAGTAGAACTAATTACCATCACAAAAACTTGGCACTTAGACTTGCTTTGACGAGGAGGCAGACATGAACTCGGAAATGACCTATTGGTGTCTCGCAAGAAGATATCAGTACAAAAAGTAATCTCGTTCCCAGGTTTCTTTATTCCTGGCGCTGTCTCCAGTCGGGGAATCAACGGTGTTTTCGTCTTTACGGCCGACGAATCCCTGTATTTCTTTTGATATTTCTTTCAGCATCTCCTTGGTGTATTCTTCAATGAAATCCGACAGCTGGGCATCAGTGGGTTCAGCTTCACGAATCTCTCTTGCTTCGATGAAGGAATCATTTAATATGGCAATGAAAAAATTCATGGTGAAGACCGTCATCAATAAAAAGTAGGAAAACAAAAAGAAAGGTCCCAAGAAGCGGTTGATGGACTCCAGCTCGTCGTAGTTCGTTCCTTTGGTAATAAAAACGAATAACACAGTATGCTTAGGAATTTACTTTGAAAGAGAAAAACTAATAAATCCCTAAGAGCTAATAGCCGGTCTTTTTTGTGTACGCTTCTCAAATGTGATTAAAGATATGACATTCTTGAAAACAACGAACTTGATTTCTTTACAAAGTGCGACTGCTTTCGAATAATTGCGAATACACATCATCATCATCATCATCATTATTAGTATCATTATTATTATTACTGTTATTACTATTTTTATTATTGATAACTTTTTCCCCCTTGTTTTAGCGATTTCATGTTATATACGATTTTAATGGTTAGCTTTTGTTCTTAATAAATATCTTTTATTATAAAAACGTCGAGAATGGCTCATCTATTGCACTGATAACACACTCCTCAGGATCTTAGATGTAACCAGTAATGTGATCTTTGCGTTATATCCTCCACATTGGCGCGAAGAACCATGTTTGGTTTTTCACGCTGGAAAAGCTAAATTGGTCACCACAAAGAGATTCCAATTCGAACATTTCCAGCGTCTGCTCTCTGTTCCCTGGCAAATGACCACTTCTCAAAACATCAATAAGCTTTCGAATGAATATCTTTTCACTGACCAATTCACCTTATAAACTCGGGTATAAAACGCGTGTTTTCACTTTCCTCGCCAAAGGAGCACGGGAGAGTGTTTTGAAAGTACTCCTTGGAGTGAAATACGCTTTCTCTCCCATTGCCTCATCATAGAATTGCCTTACCTTTGCCGAGAATTATTTCAAACGAATTCACAATTGACCTTGGAAACGTGGAGAAAAAGTATGTTGCACTCCCAAACACCATGTTACCAAACGTGGAAAATCCTAGCAATAACACGGTGAAGCAAATCGAGTATGATATCAAAGGATCTCTGGCCACATTGATGCTCTTAGCCATAATAGAGACATGCTTGTTGAATTTCAAGACGCGAAGAAATTTCATAGTTGCCAGAAAAATGACCATGGCTAGGAACACACTCTCGATATCTGTCAACAGACTGACGTAGTCAAAGCTCATTCTTGCATAGGGATTTTCTTGAACTTTCTCCACTAGCCTCCTATAAATGAAGAGAATTGGCATGCAGACTCTGTTCTGTTTAAATGATTCTGTGTAAATGAGAGGCATCATTTACGGGTTATATTTATCGAGCCCTACCCAATGAACCCGAGCTTTCTGAATTATCTAATATCCGTTTGGCAAGGGACGAAGCCGAAAAAAAAACGGGTGACAGAATTATAGCAAACTTCTATCACCTGATACTGAACAGTATTTTAATATCTAGTTTCTTTTTCTTAAGATGAACGGTTCAGTTCGAAAGCATCAATACCATGCAGTGAAAGGCCTTGCACGCGGCAATGCCTCTTTCAGTTGTAAGTAATTCTAAGCCTTATCACGCACTAAGAGAGAAATACATTTCAGGAAAGACTCTCTGTGGTAGAAGAAGCAAAATTGTACTTCTGCGGACAAAGCGTTTAACAAAAACCAAAAAATACAGTCAAAACAAAAACAGTTATCTTACCCGGTGTACTGTGATTTGAAGAAGAACATTACAATCGTCGATATAGTGAAGCAGATAAAGGCGAGCTCGGTGACGTTCCATATGTCTTTGAGGTACTGCCATCCTGACTGCATCATTTCTTTAATCTCGTGGTAAATAGAATAAATGAGAATTAAAACAATGAGAACATAACATACGATTAAGATTGCGTTTGCGCTGCCCAAAAGAGAGACCGGCTCGATCTTATATGACGGGAAAATCCCTCCAGTAGGTAGCGACTCAAATTTGTACTTAGAAATCGCGAAGAGGTTTGTAGCTGGTTCGAACACCACAAATTCCAGCAACACTATTCGCGTGAGTCTGTTGATCCAAATGTCTCTTTTTAGATTGGAGAGCACATTCTGAGCTGTTTCCATGTCGTATCCTAACTCGGCCACGAGTCCACCGCCCACGTAAGTATTAAGGTTAGTGACGATGGGTAAGGTCTCTAAGGACGTAGCGTCATGGTACTCCACTGTTTGCCCACAGGTGATTGGTATGAATGGACCTGAAAGATAAAAAGAGAAATGACTGATATTAGCAGAGAGGTCACGTACTGAGAGAGAATTACACTCAGCAATTCAGATTAAGCAACAGCAGTAGTAGCTATAAACTAAGTAAGGTAAAGGGGGCAGGGTTGGCGCAGTGGTGAGAGCAACCGCCCTCCACCAGTGGCGTCATAAGTGGGTTGAGTCCGATTGTCCTCTTCTCTGCTCCGAGAGGTTTTATTCTGGGTACTCCGGTTTTCCTATCTCTCCAAAAACCAACTTTAATTTGAATTGATTTGGGAATTGTAAAGATTTAGAATTGTAAATTACGTTGAATTTGCTTGGTATAAATTATTATTATCATTATTATGAGTATTATTATCATTTCTAACACAGCTTCTTTTGTTAACTGGAAGTATATGTGGGGCATCCGGCCTCTTCCATAGGCCTAAGGTGTCCCGAATGTTGGGTAACCCTTTAACCGTTTTACTTTGATGCTGGCCATGCAGACCAATTAAATTAATAAATTATTATTCGTCCACGGTTTATCTGAGAGGTTCGACATTTCCACATCTGAAGGACGTAATAACTTCCATTGGAGGAAAGCAGTCTAGATCTGAGGCATGTATATCATTACAGCTTTAATCCAAAAAACGTGGAAGGGAGAGGAACTGTAGAGTAAGCCTACTGGTAAAGAATAGTAAGAGCTTAACATATAGTAAAGAAGAGCTGCTAATAAATAAGCAAGAGGAGAAGAAAAAACATAAAAAAGAAGACCAAACGATTGTGGACAATTGCGTGTACAATTTATAACGCTGTGTCTCTTAGAAAAAGCCTGTTTTTAGACCTGAGTCAAAGTCGTCAAAGTCGCTACTTTGGTTACTGCTTTTGGTGGTGGTCTCAATACTCTGGCTGCTCTTGTTACTGCTGGAATGGCCGCTGTCGCTTTTGTCATCGCTCAAGCCCACCACATAAGCTGGTGAAGCATCAATCAACTCAAGTTTAGCGTCAGCTGAAGTGCTTCTACTGTTGCCTGTTGAGTAGTCATGGTAACACCTAGGGAACCATGTCTTCATTTCAGGATAGATGTGCCAGGCATCACATGGTTCTGTGAGGAAGACAACAACAGGATTTTTAGAGGATAAGTAAATGGCATCTCATTTATAGAGCGCCAATACCAAGAACATGCTACCGCATTGAATCTATAATCAATCATCTGAAGGATGACTGGAACTCCTACCGCCAGGACAAATTTCGACAACTCCCCATATATATGCCTTTAAAAAACACATATATAGTATGTTACTCTCAGTAATGGAGGCCGAGAGTGATTATGTTGAAACGCCTAATCTTTTGCATAAAATCGCAACTTGACATGGTTGATGTATAAGTTACATATTTTTGTTTAAAAGTAAAGGTTTTGTAAAACATAGACAAGTAAAAATTAGCGATCGAAAAGAGCAACGTTTCCGTGACACCAAGACACTACTCGAACTTGAAAATGGTGTCACGATGTCACCGAAGCGTGGTTCTTTTCTATTGCTAATTTTTACTTGTCCATTTTTGTTTAACTCTCTGTATCCTCTCGTTCTCGCCATTCCTTAAATCTAATATTGTTGTAGTATTGTGACTGTACTAATAACTCAAGCGAGTCGTACAAGAAATGAAATGAAAGATATTTTGCATCTTATCGGAACTCGGAAAAAATCCGAGCCCCAGATGGGGCTCGGATTTTTTCCGAGTTCTTATAAGATGCAAAATATCTTTTATTTCATTTACTGTACTAATAATTGTTGAAATTCTTAAAGGTTTTAATTGTTGTACTTTGTAGTTAACCACTGACTGTTGTATTATTGTAGCTCCCCCACCGTGATCAGCCTTTGTTATGGGCGGAGACTAGTCTCCTTCGCAGCCGCTCGGGCCGGAGTCACGCAACGCTCCCCGTCTTCACGCGTGGGGACGGGGAACGTTGCGTGACTCCGGCCCGAGCGGCTGAGAAGGAGACTAGGCGGAGACGGACCATAACATTTTTTTGTATTCATTTGATTATTTATCATTAAACATTATTATGATAAAGGGTTGCAATTTGAAATGGATGAACGTACAAAAGAATGGTTCTAAAGGTCAATTTGAAAAAAGTGCCAGCAAAATAAAAAGAACAAGTGGCTCTCCTTGCTAGAGTTCATTTGTAAGTTATCTGTAATGCTTAACTTGAAGTCACTTTTGGCCTCTTGGAAGTAGCTCAATTGACCCTAAAGATTCCGAGTTCAGATACGGCTGGTTCATCTTGTGCGCTTATTACTATTACACAAAAATGATGTGTTCGGATGATCATCAGAAATCTTCGTCGGACGTCGGAAATCTTCGTGTGGTCTTCGGTAATCTTCGGAAGATTTGTACGATCTTCGGAAATCTTCGGAAGATTTTACATGATCTTCGGCAGTCTTCGGAATACATCGGTTGACCTTCGGTAGTCTTGAATATTCAGAGCAACAGTGAGATCTAGGCACTTACAGGAAACCTTTAGGGCATTGAAAGCCTTAAAATGCAAAACTACCTTAGATGGAAATAAGGCGCAAACAGAAGAGTGGGCAGCAGCGGTTGGTGTTTGTCCTGGCTGTCGGCTTCACGAGCAATTTGTGTTTTTTTGATATGTCGTGTCGCCGGCGCGTGGTGGTGGCTACAAAGTCTGCCGGTTCGTCGCGAGAAGTTCAACTCATTAAATTTCTCGGCTTTTTTTCCTGCAAATTTTTAGCTGTCGCCATCGCAGCACTCTCGCGAGGGTAGCTTCACATATGATTTTCACCGCGCGTTGGCGACGCGACAATTTTTAAAAAATTGCATCACCATGGCAAGCAAAAAATCGCTCGTACAGATGCGGCTTTATAGAATAGAAATGTTATCTTTTATCGTTTGTAATTATTGTCGTACCAGTTTTCGCTGATAAACCCTGGCACCGCTCGTTTAATGGCTATAAGTTAAGAAACAAAGGCAAAATTACTGTGTGTGTATTAATATAAGTTCGATTAATTACTGAAAGGAAAGTGGGATATGTCACATTTCCCAGTTCTATATAGAAATCACACGTTCATAGAATCCTATTGCAGGTAAAATTTAATATTTTTGTAATTATGTTAACCAATTGTGTTTTTTTTTATTAATCGATTCAGACAAAACACACGCTTGCAAAGACAACATGAGCCAAGATAAGTCGAATGAGTTAGATCTAGTGATTGTTAAGTTAAAGGGGCTCTGTCATGGGAGATTTGCTGTTTTCCGGCCAAAACTACACAGAAATGCTACTTACCGATCTTAACTCATTCCGAAATGTAGGAGGAAAATATCAATCGATTTTTTTTCCTGAAAAGTCATCCATAGAATATTTTTGGCCGTGGCTCCAAAATGATGTGCAGGAATTTAAAAAATCTAGGCTAATTTTTTAATGCAATTCATTTCCATCCTTGCCATCCGTAAAAGAGGAAGACAGTATTCGGTCTCAGTGCAGTAACGCAGTCTTGAGTAAATAAAGAGGGTCTCAATGGGATTAACCCACTGTTTTACCTCCTTTGCTCTACTCTCTTGCATTCTGACAGAGTCTGCGTCCCGATAGGCTTTTTTGACAAGACCAAACCAACACATATCACGGAAAAGCACACAAAAAAAAAAAAAAAAAAATATATATATATATATATATATATATATATTCTTCTTAAGTAGAACGTGTTTCGTAGAGCGCTCAACTCAATCGATTGAGGAGCATTAACTATTACTTCACAGAAGTTCAGGTTTTACGAGTAATCATCGTTTTATTGCAATAAAACGATGATTACTCGTAAAACCTGAACTTCTGTGAAGTAATATATATATATATATATATATATATATATATTTTAAGAGGAAAAAAGGACGCAACTACATTTCCCGACAAGCCTGTTTCGTGAATCGCTTCGGGAAATGTAGTTGCGTCCTTTTTTCCTCTTAAAATATTTATTCCGCTCTGCTTCAACGTATTGAGCACTGTTCCACGAGAAAATCGACTTACAGACTTACAGACTCCCTATATATATATATATAATTACATGTTAAGGCCCCTGAAGAAGGCAGATGCCGAAACGCGTCGGGTCTTGAATAAAGCGTTGAAAACGGAAGTCCATTCTCCATTGTGCGAATTATATATATATATATATATATATATTGTGCACCCCAAGTAATCATATTAAACTGAATAAATGTTTGAAAGAAAATTCGCCCTGAGTGGGATTTGAACCCACGTCCCCCCCGTTACTAGTCGGGTGTGATAACCACTACACCATCAGGACAACCATGCTGGCAACACGGCAATCGAAGCGGGATTTACGTGGTAAGGAACGTGGGATCCCGGGGAATTTTTCTTTCGAGGTGACAAGGTAGGGGAAGCCTATAACTCCGTTTTGAAATCCAACTAAGGATCAAATTCATGATGCACGACCGAAGTCAACTTAGCGGATGACAATGGAGGATCCACAAGGGATACAGGCTATTTTCAATTAATATATACTGTATATGAAAGGGCCCCTGACCTTGTGCACCCCAAGTAATCATATAGTCGGGAAACCCCCGCCACCCCATTTTCGCGATAGTGTGAATTCGCATCATTTCAGAAATACTGAAAACACACTAGCCCTTCCAAAACCTCGCACTGATTATCTAAAGAGAGGTTTTTCGTACAGTGGGGCTAAGATGTGGAACAGTTTTTCCTTGAAATTAAGACAAGCGACTTCCTTGAGAGATTTTAAGAACAAATTGAGTCGCCACAGTTTTGAGTAAGTATTTAAGTAGTTTAATTGAGATTTTAAACACGGCCTCCATGAAAAGCAGCCTTAATTATTTTTTTATTTTTATTTTCTAGTGATTGTAATTAAGTAGAGAGTGAGTAAATTACTAGTAATAATTAATTAGGCTGATGGAACTACCGTGTCTAAATAAAGTTATCCTATCCTATCCTACCCTGCCCTCTTGTAGCATGACAGAGCCCCTTAATAAAAGGGAAACCATGTGTTATACCCAACACTGATAAACAACAACAAAAGAACACAAAACGAACACTCAAAACACTCAAATGCACAGGTAAAACTACAATCACATCAGACATATCCACGGACGGTCATGGTGTGGACTGTCTTTTACCTGGATTGATCCTTGCTTGACGCAAGCGGGGAAGACTGACGATAAACATCTTTTTGTTGGAAAAGAAATTTTCTTTTTCAAATTCCTGTCCGTTGTACCATTCAGAAGCATACAGGCTGGGAAGCATATAGTTTTCTGCCCACCACCAGAATGTGTACACATCCCTGACCTAAAACACCAAAATGTAAGATTAATTCACAAATGAATTGCTTAATATTTTAACTCTACAACGCATTTTCACGTTGTATTTTGCCGCGGTCCTTGGACACTTGTTTATCTCGTAACTCTGGTTTGGCTGATCGCGAACTACTTTCATGCGTCCACCGTTTAGCACCGTTTGACCGTGAATGGTTTCTGATTCTTTTAACAAAAATATCATTACATTTAAACCAATGCGCATTACTTTTACTGTGTGCGGATTAATTAGTGTTAATAATGTCCTGTAAAAGAAACAGAAATGCAGTCGTTTAATACCCAGTATCAACATGTGTTTTCTCCGAACAGTTCTCGCATATTTCATACGTTACATGTTGGGAGAATTTGTAAAAATGAAAACTCAACTGATCCCTGGTGTTGATATTCTCATTCCCTGCGTTATTGAAAGACCAGTGATACAGTAAGGAGACGTTGGATAGGGGTTACTATTGGATTGCCAAGGCTTGCTAGTTGCCAAATTTTTGCGTCACCATTCCATACCTTCCATAATTAAAACACACTACTGAGACTAACCGATCTTGTAAAGGGTGTTAATGAGTAAACAGACGACACTGAAAATCGCTATAATTCTCATAATGGCAGGGAAGAATCTGAGTTAACATTGCATGTCAAATCACAATTTAGGTGGTATTCGTCTTTGAGTTGAAGGCAGTCATTGGTAAATTTTGATTTCTTTCGGGATTATTCTCGATGGGAAAGTCCACTAATCACTAACACTTTAGCAAGTTTAAAAAAAATCGTGCCAAGTATTGCAGTATAAGGCCGTAGTATTGGCATATCACTGGGTACAAACTTCATCCAATTTTGTTTCATTGAAAAGGCTTCAAATTGCAAAATGCACCCAGGTGGAAAATAGACTGTAAAAGGCTCTCCTCCATGTCTTATACAAAAGCGATAATTAATTACCTTGTCAAGTTTTGTATTAAAAATGTCCTGAATATTCTTGGACATGTAAATCCGGTCGACGCTTCGGCTTCCATAAGACGCTATTGAAAGAAGGAAAATGAAGAGGAGTTGCACCGCAACTTGGTAAAATACTGTAAACATTTTGACTTCGTTGAGGCGTTTTTCCCGGTCTAAGGAAACTTCAAGGGGATCAGGTAAACTCTTCACTGGCATGGCATTCCTTATTTTGTCTTCTTCGGTAGTGGCATCTCCCAGATCGTCTTTCATTAAATCCGAAACCTCTTCATCATCCACTTCATCCCTTTCTTCCTCAGGGGGCTTCCGAAACAAAATCGCCAAAATCGATGCCACCATTATTACTTTTAGTGGCTGCAGAAAAAATATGTCCTGCACCAGAGATATGACGATAGATGCTATCCACTTGTTGGACTTTTCCTTGCCCAATATCATGCTGTAAAACATAGAAAACGTTGCGCCCGTTAGAGAAGTCAGTAACGCCAAAGTGTATGCAACGTAATTAAACCAATAGGGCAATCTGAATTTCTTTCTCTTCTGCGTTTCAGGAGAAGCTTTTCTGCCAAATGCTTGTGCGCCACTCAGTTTTGGGTTTGGCACAGTCCGTTCCAATTTTCCTTTTACATTTTTAAGCTTTGTTGCTTCTTTCTGTGTTTTGACCGCTTTGGCTTGTCTTTTATCTTTTGTTGTCGTCTCAATTGAGGCCTCTTTCTTTTCTTTGTACTTTTCTGCGCTTGCTGACCCATAACCTTGCTCTCTTGCTTTAATGGGAGGTTTGGTGCATCGGAATAAAGTAATTATCAACAGGTTCACAGGTAATACAACCAGGCTGCTTTGCACACCGATCATCAGCTCGCGCCAGGTGAAGTCAATAGGACCAAACTTAATCCGAAGACTGTCTTTTGCATCGCCAAGCTCGTAAAACATAGCATTTGCAAACATAGAAGAGAACAGGATAGCCATACAGCAGGAGAGCCTTTGAACTCGAGTAAAAGTGCTATTAGGTGGCCTCGTGTACACTGAAAACCACAGATGCCCATCCCCTGCAAACCAACGAAACCAACAAAAGAAAACAGTTTAGGAATATAACCAAGAGAGAGTATGATGGACTACAGGTTATAACTACATAGAATCAATGTACATAGTGAACTGTAAGCCATCCATCCTACATCCAGGCATCCATCAATCACTCCTTCCCTTGTATGTCCATCTGTGTGTTAGTCAATCACTTAATTGATCTGAGTGTTCAACCAACAAAACTTTATTTAGTAATAACGAAAAAGAAAATGACCTGCCCCTCAGGTAGCAATTGGCAATCTAGGCGGAACAGACAAACATGTATTACCGAATTAAGGCATAAAAATCCTGTAACAATCAGGAACAAAAGAGGTATACAATAATACAAGAAAATGATGATGACATATAAACAAATAGCGAGAATAAGGAAACGTAACTGCAAGGAGAACAAAATAGCTAAGGACGAAAAACGAAAGTGTGACACAGTGACTTATTTCAGCAATCAATCTCTTAATGATTCCATCAAACAGCATTTACAATCGATTAATTTACAATCGACCAATCATTCAGTCAGTTATTCACGCATTAAACCTATTACCTATGTCCTTGGACACCCTAGTGGAAAACAAGTTTTGGAATCCTGCCATCTGCTTGTGGTCAGCGACAAATATCGTCCTTTCAATGAGACCATCATCCTTTTCCACTGCGAGCCAGCGATTGCAAATGAAGAACCATTTCTTATTTGAAGTCACATGACGAACAACAATCTGGTGCAGTTTCCAGGATGGACTTGTGCCTGCGTTATCATGCCAAACTCGAACATAGTTTAGATGACCCAGGGAACTTGGTAGCCTGGACAACAAAGACTACGATTAGATAACGACTACGTGGCGATTCTAAAATAAATTGAGTCTATAGAAGGAGTCCAAATAATAATTATTCCACAAGCGCGCGTTGGATAAGAGAGATATCGAAGAGGCACGTAGTACCGAGTTTGCCATAATCACGTACAGTCATCATATTAAGAGCATGGTATAATGATGGCTAAGCCAAACAAAACTCTAGGAATGCATTACCCAATGCTCTAGTTTTTAATAAGTAGCAATAGTCTTCTGACATACTCTGTTTCTCTTTCTTTTAAAGATCTTGGTGTTTTATTTAAGTTGCCGGATATTTAACTGCTTTAATAGGAATGACCGACGCTGTTGCCATTGCATTTTGTCAAACCTTTGTTGATGAGGGGTCTTCTTACCTAGCCACAAAGGTACCCACACTGCCACGCGAAAAAGGGTTCTTACCACCATTCATATCTCGAAGTGGTAATATTTCACTCTCGCCATTTTCACCGTTAATGTACATGGACACATTAGCAGTGGTGCCAGATCTTCCGAACATTCCTGTATAAACTGTAATCTCGTAACTCTGATTCCCAGGTTGTCTGGTTATTACCGGTATGGGCGCAGACGTCTGCAAAACATGAATTGGAGTTGGTCTGTTTCGCGTACGTCCGATATACAAAGGCGTATTTCAAGCTAATATCTAACATCTAATATGTCTAAATCACTTTCGATTAATGGTTGGGCGCGCGCGATCACTAACAAATACTGTATAATCTTATACACTCTATCAAACTGTCCAAAGGACATGGAAGAATTATTTCCAGACTAAAGCTGACCCCCCGAGTTCGTGCTATTTCTTTTTAAGAGGGTACCTTCAGTCTAAAGTCGATCTTCATTCTTAAAGGGAATGTCAAGGGAGGTATCAATAAATATTAGAGGAAGACGAACAGCTGCAGCTTTCATTAGTCCACGGTGCTGTAGAAGCCGGGCTGCAGACAACGGATTCCCTAATCATCAGTTAGCATGCAAGATTTGACCCTCCCCTGGCCAATGGCACGCGAGGAATAATCAGCCATCAAGGATGTCATCGGCGCAGAAGCAATGTTCGCTCCCTATTTCTCCAGACTGCAGAATTGGTCTCTTGTACCATGAAATACTTCAAAATTAGCACTACATATTTCCTTCACTGTACACAACTTTCAAATTTTAGTGATTTGACAGGTGGTCATTAGTATGCCAAGAATTGTCATTAGTATGCATTAAAATTAGTTGAAATCGTTCACAGGATTCGAACTAAAGTTTAAAGTACAGTGTTGAGGCTCAACGTCTGTAGGCAGAAATTGGACTTAGGTTCTGCAAATGTAGCTATGTCACCTCAGAAAGCTCCCCTTAGGAATGGATTACTGAAATAGCTTGTCTCAATTACCTGTTTATTGTCTCTCTTATCCACTCTCCTCGCAATGACCACGCCAAGAATGTATAACATGAAAATTACACCCACGGCGATAATGACTCCAACATTTCCTGTCTTTCCAAGATTAGCAAATCCAAATAAGACATCATCAAAATCCATAGCGTTTGGTGACACTAATACATCTCCTCCGAATGCGGTCAGGTGATTGCACAAACACTGTATCTTGTCGTCCGTTGTCTTTGGACCAGGCTACGGATAAATGAGTGTCAGTAAAGTTCCGAAAAAGCAGCGCGCTCACCAGAATGTAACTGCTAACCCAAAGAATCGCTAATTTAGGGTCTTTCTGTTCATTTTCGAATGTAACTGAGGCCCACAGCCCACAGTAATTCCAAAAGAAAAGGCCTACCGAAAGCAGTCGGTATCGGTCAAACTTGGAATTACTATTGGGGCATGCGATTACCCTTATGTACGATGTCCTCGCGAAAAAAGCTTTCACAGAGCCCTTAAGCGCCATGTTCCTAAAAGAGCTTATACTTTTGCTACACCAAAATGCCGGACATTCAATAGAAACGAGTCAATGTGAGTTGTAGTACGGGACGGCAATAGGTAACAACAAAAGGTGCATCATCAAATAAAAGACACGAAACAGGAAAGAGAGACTTTCCTAACATGTTAGCGCTTTCCTTATTATCTTAACTTGCATTATTGATCCCTACCGTATCAACATACGCTTTTCATTTCGTTACGTAAAATTTTTCCTCTATAATGCCGTTGCTCCACTGCGCATAGAAACCGCACACCCCTGACCCATAAATTAAGGTGCTTAAGACTGCTTCAGTAGATCAACTGCGATGAACACTTCCATCTCACATGGTCACTTATGGGGAATAAATAAATTCTATTATTATTTGTTCAAAATATTTCCCCGTTTCTGATTGGTTAAAACCACACGCATAATTCACCATAACCAGCTGCTGTTCACCAAGTTCGGAAAGAAACTTCGTCATATTGAATCAATGACGTCAAAAGTGCAGCCCACTGCAAATTATTGAACCGTTGTCCGAAAAAAGGTGTTATTTTATTTTAGGTCTACAAATTGCTGGAGGGTGCGAAATTGTCAAAAACAAAGCCCATTTTCTCCTTTAAGAGTTTGAAAATATTTTGAATGAATAATAAAGCAATTATTGAATTCGGCTTTCGCAGAATACGAAGAATTCTGCAGATCTCGGAGGATGTTATCCACCTCGGCCTTCGGCCTTGGTGGATACCACCCTCCTCGACCTGCAGAATTCTTTATATCCTACTCAGCCTCATTCAAAAATTGCTGAATTATTTTCTCTCTCAGTCAGTACGCGCGCTGTGATTGGTCAATTTAGCGGGCCGTAAAGTGAAGTACGGCCCGCGAAATTTGAAAGTTTCCTTTTCCTCGCGCCTGATTAACCTCAGAGATATAATAAATATCTTACTAACCTCCTTTTCTCGGTCCGTACTGTAAGTTACGGATCCTCGGTCCGTAACTTACAGTATGGACCTCGAACTGGGTTAGTAAGAGGTATTTATTACTATGTTTGCTCAGGAGTGTGCACTTTGATACTGTTGAAGCAGCCATTCATTAGTTCCTGTCTCTCTCTCTTTTCATTGCCTTTTATATACTTTAATTTTAATACTTTAGGTACTGAGCTAGATCGGCGTAGAGTCTTTCATTTAAAGTGTTGACGTTAAAGTATTTTATTTAAAATATTGATAGGAAAGTTTAAGACGATACAAATTATTACTTTTCATAACTTTGTCATTTTTCTCAAAAAGTTGTTGTAAAGATTATAATGGTACTGGTAGTATTACAGGAGTCTTGTATATGTAGTAGTAACAATTGTTATAATTAATGAAAGTTTTAGCTTCGACATTTTTTACCAGTATTTATCCTTTTAAATGGTGTTTTCATTGATATTCTTAAATAAAGTGATTATATATCACATTATTATTATCTTCATTAGTTGTTAACGGTTTAAAATTATTCATCTACCTACAGTTTCCAAGTGATTTTTTTTTATTCTTTTTATCTTAGTAAACTTAACATAAACCACAAGTCTTACCGTGCAGCCAGCTGTACTCCATTCTTCTTTGACTTCATCCCAGAAAATACACGTGTAGAGACTGACGTCGAAAGTGTACACTGCCGACACATTCATCTCTAATACGGGTTTTTCCGCGAGCTCTATTGTCACCCCAAGTTTTGGAGGAGGTTGCTTTTCTTCAATCACAACACAAAGGTGATCTGCATTTTGATCATAAGATAGCGATCTACGCTTGCGCCTCCTTTTTTTACTTCCTTTCTGTCTTTTCCACGAATTCATTACTTTTTTGACCACTTTGGTACAATAATGCCACCACCAATCAAAAAACATCACGCAGCGTCGGTCATGCAAAGTAATGCTTTTCCGTCCTTTTTTCGCTCTGACGTTGTTCACATAGCTAACAACGTATGTTTCTACCACATTTTTTACTTCGTTTTCATCACTTCTGTTTCCAATTTTCTGTAAGAAAGTGTTATAATCTTGCGATTCTGTGGCATTATCTGTGTCATTACCCTCTTCCCACATATCCTCCTCCTCGACTTTTGTCTCAGTCGACGTGTCGTTCGGGGGGACGTAAAACTGTACACCAACATACCATTTCCCTGCCTTTCCAACGGAACTGTTGAAGAAGACTCTGAAAGTATCCTGTAGGCACTTTCTATAAACTCCATAGAAAAGAGGTTCTGGGTGTGTAAGGTGTGAACGACACTGGCTAAAACGTTCAAGCTGCAAGATGTAGCACGACAATAAGTTCACAGTGTTTTTACAAATTAGCGTGTCATTTTGGCACGTCTGGAAATCGATGAAGGCTTTACACGTCTGAATATCGTCCTCAACTGTTGAATTGAACAGGAATGTCAGGTCAGGGATCTCATCACAGCTGCAATTCGAATAAGTGTACTTCTCGTACTTGCAAAAATCAGGACATTTAAAACTGACTTTCTTTTCGCCGTTCTCGGGTGGTGCAGGGGAGGGCACGGAGTCATTCTGGGGTGGTCCACAACTTTTCGGCAAACCAGGCTTCGTAAAGTTGACGTCTTTATATGTGACGTTACTCCTTCGTACGCATTTCATAAAAGCAGACACCATTGTACAGTTCTCGTTTGCAGGTGGCAAACACGACGAAAAATCGGGAATCAGGAAATTATAGTCGAATTCTCTCTCATTTGGTCTTGTCCCATATCGCAAATAAACAGCTAAGATAGTCTCCCTTGCTGGTACTATTCGAAGCGCAAATGCGGTATCGTCGTGCTGTATTGTAAAGGAATGAAATGCCATGGTCCCATTGCCAGGATTGACAAAAGAAACCCGTGGTCTTTCAAAGGTGCGATTCCGATTTGTTGGCATGTATATCTCAATAGGTGTTGTAGTATCCTTCACAGTTATCGGATTTCCATGGTCATCTTTGAATGATAAGCTTATGACTGGCGTTGCTGTCTTGTAGATGCCACTTTTATCCCAAATGTAGGGATCCACGTCTGAAAATTGAATCTGAGAAACGAGAGTAAAAGAAAAAGACAATTATACATAAGGTGGTCAAATCTTTGACGTGGCAGTCTTGGCCAACAACCTTTCCCTGTTTTTAAATTTTGCCGGAACAGACCTGTTTTGGAGGGTTGGACCTTCATCAAGCTTTTCACTAAAATTTTGTCCTGTTTATTACAATTAATTTTGGAAAATGGTTGCAAACTTTGGAGTTTAAGCCGAAACGATATTTATAGCCACTACACATACAAACAGTTCAAAACCTACCAACTGATTATTTATTTTGTTTATTATTACTATTTTTGTTTTGCTCCTTCATTCTTTTCAATCAGTTTCTTAATAAAATATAACAGTTGCACGTGAAGGAGGAAGTTCAGTGGCGTTTCAATACAATTCGGCAAACATGGCCAACCACCGAGCCCAATAGTGGAAGAGTGATTAATAGAATAGAATAGAATAGAATAAAAGCTCTACGATGATATTTTCTCAAGGTTTCATTTAAAGAACACTACAACTTATAATTTGAAATAGTTTTCTTGAATTAACCCCAACACTCCCCTGAGTCAAGAAAATGTAAGGGATGCTGGGTGCTGCTTTAGGAGATAAATAAAGGAAAGGCGAAAACAAGTTAATGCTACAGACTTTAGTTGTCCGAAATACAATCTTGTATCAAGAGTCTTCATTCCACTAGTCCAGCGGTCGGGAAAAAGGAATAAACCAATCAGAATAGTAAACCTAATGGATCCTTTTTTCAAGCATGCGCAGGAACTGTACGACGATTCGACGTAAGTGAGTGACCAATTCGTAGCGATGCATTTACAAAATTCTTAAAGTTCTCTTAGGATAGAACTGTTCTGGTTGAAATCATTTCCTGGGAAGAGACAATTTGAAGAAAGCTTAAAGATTTTACTTCAATCAATTGTAATCAAAACTGATGACTCTTGATAACAAGCTTTTGACTTACACTTCTGTCGATAAATGACAAGTTAGAATTGCTCATAAACGGTAAATCAGGTAGCACGAACGACCCTCCATTGACTTCCATAGTCTGCGTATTGTTAAAATTGACACCAACTTGTTGTCTTGCAAGCTGCATTGTCAAGTGAGCACTCTCAAACGTAGCTGGACGCTCCCCAGGCAGTAATCTAGCAAGAAAGATTTTTGCCAATGATTCGGACATGTTGAGTGCCTTTTTGGCCATGATTTCAAGCTATGAAGGACATAAAGAAACAAGTAAATACATCAGGACCTTTTGTTTTATTTATGGCACCGCTAAATAACCGTGGAGGTATAAAACTTTCTCTTTTTTTTTTCCTGTGGAGACGGACGAGATAACGTAACACGAATCGCTCTGGGTTGTATTGACCATGACTAAGAAAAATGAGAGGAAATTGTAATTTTGGGATAAAAATGCGGAGTGGTCTTAATTATTAATTGTCTTGGTCCGCACTGTAATGCCTCCATCAGGCACAAATAAAATTTAACGGTTTGTTTGTTCTTACAGTCTATGGCTTTTAATTTATTGCAATACTTTTGTATCGAGAAATGTTAACAATGAATATTTTTCTTTACTGACTCACCGCTGTGGCATTGATTGAATGGCTCATCACGACTCCACCCAATACGTGACCTGTCACCATAACAATCAAATGTCCAGCGTTCTCAATTTCTTCTGCAGATGCTGTGTTATTTTCTTCTTTTGACAGTATCTCCGACATGCTCTCGCAGGACTCTAAGGACTGAAGCTAAATGAAGAACATGTTATGAGATTTGATGGAATGCCATGCAGTGCAGAGAGCACAGTGATTTGATGTTAAGCAGTATTTTTGATAATTTTAATTTTGCACAAACTTATATTAGTTTGCCTATCAGTTGCATCTAGAACAAAGCTTGTAAAGGCTTCATGAATTCCAGATGCAAAGGTGAAGGGTTTCACTGACTGAAGTAATGCTTCTTTGGTTTCTTACAAATTAATGATTGTTTTCATAAAAATAAGAACATGAATAGGGATAAGAAACGGACCATAGTAAGAGCATGAGCAAGAGAAAGAATACATCTTAATCAAAACATGAATAAAATAAAAGTCACGTTTCCAATAAAAAATTAAATAAGGCTTAACTAATCAAATCCAGTTACAATCAATCGGTAGATTATAATCTAAAAGTAGTTATATTTCAAAGAATTACTTCACAAGTTATCTTTGACAAGTTTTGCCCTGACATGTTTTATCTGCTGGTGTGAACGAATAGAGGGATTCGGCTTACGTGTTTATATCCTTGTTGCCACCCAATTCAGATCATGTGATGATTCATTTGGGAGGTTACAATTGTTCTGTTTGTTCATACTTCCATGCGATCAGTTGTGTGTGACAAATTGCACAATGGTTACCCCCCAAATGAATCATCACATGATCTGTATTGGGTGGCAACAAGGATGTAAACACGTTAGCCGAATACGTCTATGAACAAGTTTTCTTTGACAAGTTTTCACTGTAGCCAGCAATACAATTATACAGCGGACGACAAAAAAGGAAAAGAGTACCCTTTTCGTTTTTTGGTCATGGCTCATAGTTATTTGACGAGAAAAAAAGTTGCTAGCTTGTGATCTGGGCTCGTTTTACTGATGCAATATGAGCCCTCAAAGAGACATGCAAATCGGAGTTGGTGGGTTCGCCGTCAGGCAACCCTAAGACGACGCCAGTCCCAAAGTTTTGCAAGCAATTTAGTGAAAGAGCTAAGAGAGGCAGATGATGGAAGTTGTCGCAACCTTTTACGGTCAGTACAACACAAGAACACAAGAACAAGACAGCTGAGCGCTCGCAATTTCTCAATTATCTTTACCCGTACAGACCAAAAAGTTCTGCAACTTGTTCCGGCAAACGCCAGCATGATAGCTTTTGAACAAGTGCACTTGTCAAGGAAAAACGTGACAAGGTTTTCTCTACACACCAGCAAATGAATCTTGTAAGGTCTAAACTTGTCAAAAAATCATGCTCGTTCTGTGAAAAAGGCTTCAACCTTTCACTTTTTAATGTAATCATAAGTTTACACTTACCCCAGATTCTGTGGTTATCTCCGTTTCGACTTTCGTGGCCTCGACTAGCACACCAGCAACCTGGTTTACACTTGAAGTGTCGTTTAATTTAAGATGAGCTACATTCTGAACAATCCTTTGACGAAGCTAAAATTGAAAGGACCAATTTTCAGTCAAGGATTAGGAAAACATTGATGAAGTAAGGAGCGTCAGTAGCAATGTATCGACAATGATATCATTCTAACGATGATGATAATGGCCATGAAAATGATAATGGACATGACAATGACACTGGCAGTGGCTGTGGAAATAGCAATAAAAACGATAATTCCAAGGGTGGTGAAAATTACAATGCTAATGGCAGCCTGCAGTGCAGGCGCATTTTGGGCGAGTGAGTGCATTTATTCCCACATCGAGTGTTTAGGCCGCCATCTTGGATTACTTGAGGTAAACGGTGGAGGCTTGGGGCGAAGGAAAACTGCCAAGGGAGCTGATGTGAGGTAGAAAAATTGGAGAGGGGGTGGAGGGGGGAGCGTTCTGTGATTATACAGCGTTTGCGGGCAGGCGGTTTTTTCTTTCTACCCCGCTCCCTCTGCCCCACCCCCCCCCCCCTTCCCCCACTTGCCTTTTTCTTAGTCGCCCCAACTCTCCATGTTTTGCGAATCCAAAATGGCGGCTAAACACTCGAACGACGAATACCTCTAAAACCGCCTGCACTGCAGGCTATGGTAATGGCAATGCGGTAGTAATTGGGATGGCAAAAGAAAAGGCAATTACAATGACGTGCAAAAAAGGTTTGCGCTGGCAATTCCAACTGCAATGGCGAGGGCATCGGTAATTGTGATGGTGATGGCGATGACGATGCGAAGACAAAATCAATCGTAATCGATATGGTGACAGTGTCAGTGATAGAATGAGAATGTAGATACCACAATGATAATGGCCAGGACAGAGGGTGTGGCAGTGGCAATGGCGATGACCCGATGTGCCGGGATGAGGGCAAGGGCCTTGGACAACCGAACCTCCAATTCCAACACAGTATCCGTCACACCATCAATCCGTCAATGAAAGCTCGAAAAGAATGCTGAGGAGGATGTTCCTTTCACCCAATGTGATCGAGAATTGTAGCTTTACAGATCTTGCCAAAACATAATATAAATAGAAGTGCTCTTACTAGAGTGTTGTTGCTGTCATTTAGATCATTTATGGCACTCAGTGCACTTATACTGAGCTGTACGGCTTTTTGTCGGTCACCACTATCAACATATCTTGATAAATCACTGTCTTCGCCAACTAGCGTTGGTAACTGGGTGCCCAAGTCATTTGCTGATGGTGGATATACCTAAAAAAAAAGGACATGAAATAGCTAGATGGCCAAGATCAGCTTGTATTACTCGTAGACGCAGGCAGCAGGCAAAAGGCTACGTTAAATAAAGCTAGGTAATCCTGTCACACAAGTTTAAGGATACGCGAATCTGATTATCGTCTAGTTATCTTAGAGGCTGTCCAGATTTCATGTTGTTTCAATAATTGTATCATGCTGTTTCACCTCTCTTGACATAGCGCTTTTGATAGGCTGTGTCCACATCCCACCCCTCATAAAAAGAATATTTCTGCATTGTGTTAAAAGTTTAAGAAACTTACAATAACAGAAAGGTTGACTTTTGTGGTGGCGGATAGCGAGTCCAGGACTAAAATTGTCACTCGCAGGGTATAGTTGTCATCCTTCTTGCCAACAGGCAGACGTAAATTGATGGAGCTTTCATTGCTCACTGCAAAGACAAGATAACTGTTGTTTTCTTTAGGAATGTTCAATTGATAACTCAAGGGCAGATCAGTATCATTCCACTGGCTGCAGTTTAACTGGAACTCCTCAAGCACCGCTTGTCCAGCTGGTTTGTCCATCATGCAGATTCCATCTTGCGGAGGGGCATTTGTACGAAAATGATAAAAGGTAAATTCCTCCGCATCGTACGTGGTGCGCACTCGAAATTTGATCTGATACTTCATTCTTGGCTGGAGGACGTTTGCCTTGAGAATGATTGCTGTGGACGTGTAGCCTGTATCAAGAGTATTGTAGAAATCTTTGGTTGTGTTGAATTCTGTGGGTCGAAAGTAAGCTACATTAACGGGTATCCTTGTCGGTTTCTCATACTCTTTTTTTCAGAGCCTTTTTTGCAAGGAAGTTGAGGCTGGAAGTTTAGCCATATTTTAAGAACGCAGCCGGTTGACAGTTAGTAAGAAATTTTCGTTGTGAACCTCTGTGTTCAGTGTTTTTTTAAAGCCAATTAAATTTACTAAGAGTTGGTTGGCGCGACATCTTGTTCGCGGTATCAGAGCAAGCCAAAGAAGGATGTGACAAGCGACTTGAGGGTTCCTGGTCAAATCCGCACTGATTTATTAAAATATCGTACCATGTTACTCACGAACATCTTAAGAATGTTTTTAGGCTCAGATCGTCAGAAAGAACGAACAGCCTCAGTTCCAAAATTGGACATTCTTCTGAAAAAAAAAGAGTGTAATAACCTCCCAACCCTAATGAAGTTAGAATATTTAGTCACACCCCGGACCTCGGAATTGCGTTGTCAAAATGCAGGATTTTACATTAGTCCACCAGTTGGGTAATACTAATTACTGTTGTATCAGCGGATCACAGCAGAAAGTATGCTTACACCTCTGAACCGTTGCCAACAACTTCCCGCACCTTACAAACGACTTATTAACTACATCAACAAATGATCTTCTAATTTCACAAAGAATGCACGTGGGAACATTTCAGTGACTAACAAACGACTTACCAATAACTGTTTAAGTCGTCACAGCCTGAACTGACAGACAACCAATAACATCGAGACTTCTTTGACCAATCAGATCATCGATCAGAGTATTCATACTATCTATTGACATTGCACAAATCACTTGACTCTGATGATGACCGCTTCCTCTTAGGTTGACCAAACTCCAGTCAAAGTCACCTTAAACGGTCCTTTTTAAGACTACACTCACGCTGATAATCGTACTTCACTTATTTAAACAATGGTTCAGTATAATGATTCGATATTTCTTCGTCCTGCGTTGAAAGCAACAGAGAACTACGTTTTAACTGGTGGGTCTAACCTTGAATTGTCACGTATAGACCATACATGGAAGTGAGTCCGTACCTTGTGACTGCAGATTCTTGCTTTCACCCATAAACCATTGGAAGTACAATGTTCTGGCACAGTTTGGTCCAAGGC